>JZKD02S0859188.1:101932-112601 GCA_000966675.3 Picea glauca
ATTGCACAAGTTACTGCGTAGACAATTGACTGTCTCTATAGAGATTCAATCAACTTTCATTCACCATTTTTTCCATGACCTATCCATCCAAGGTTCCCAACCCCATAGCACCTATCTTTATTATCTGTTGGATCACATAAGGACCTAACCAGTGCATGTGAAACTTCCCTGTGTGCTGGAGATACTTACTATAATAGATTAATACTAAATCTCTGACTTGAAATTTCTTGGAATTAATGTGTTGATCGTGAAAGTATTTCTCTCTATATTTCTGCACTTGTTGGTGAAATCCTACAATAAACCGATTCTCCTCAAGCTAGACTAATTGATCCAATTGCTCCTCTATGGCAGCAGCATCGAAGAGCTCAACTATTTCTGCTATGCATAGGATAGGTAGAATGAAATCCATGGGCATCATGACTTCCTATCCATAGACCAACTGAAATTGTGTCTTCCCTGTCAACTTCTTACTGGTAGCTCTATATTCCCATAGTATCGCAAGGATGTGTAAGTCCCAATCATCTCATCCAATATTGAAAATCTTTGTCAAAGCATTCTCCAAAATTTTATTGAAATCTTCTACTGTTCCATTATCCTAAGGGTGATATGGTGTACTTTTCTGATGATGAATCTGAAATTCCTCAGTTAATGCAGAAATGGTTCAGTTAAGAAAGTTTATACCTTCATCACTAAGTAGTATGCATGGACATACAAACTTGTTGATTCAATTCTCGAATAGAAACTACGTTTCTATAGTGAAATCAATAACTGGTGCTTCTTCCTCCCACTTGGTTAAGTACTCAATCATAGTGATGATGTATCTTTCTCATGATCTCCTTGCTTTTGGGTTGATCAAAACCACAAAATCAACAACTCACTTCTTGAATGCTTGCAACGTAACTTGTGGATTTAATGTCATTTCATCGTGTCGATATGGTTTACCCACTCTTTGGCATAAGTCAGAGTACTGACAATATTTCTTCATGTCCTTGTGTAGTGTAGGCCACAAAATCCCTGTGTATAAAATCTTCTATGTCATTGCTTTTCCTACGTAATTTTCTCCAATAATATTATCATGTGCTTCCTCCAGTGTAGCTTTCCTTTTGTGTTCTAGTACAAAACACCTCAGGATTCCATCTTCCATTAACTTATACAAGTTCCCTATAATCAATTTATAGTTTTCTTATTTTACTACCAATTGTTTCTTTTGTGCTACAGTCATGTCGGAGGGAGCCACATCTGTATGTAGAAAATCCGCAATGTCCACGAAGTAATCATCCACCATCCTGATTGTAAATAACTATGCATTCGAGAAAGTATCATCCAAATTACCTGCATCCTCTCATGTCAAGATCTGTGAGAGATGATTTGGTCCTGCATTCAGCTTCCCGGAGTTTACGATAACCTCAAAGTCATATTCCTGAAATAGTAACAACCATCTACATATTATTCCTCCTAAGACAAGATTATTGACTAAGTACTTTAATGTAGAATTCTCAACACACATCTTGAAGTGAGACACAAGTAGGTAATGTTTTAACTTATGGAGTGCATAGACCATGGCCAATCCTTCCCGTTCTGTAGTGGTATAATTTTTTTCAGACATAGATAGTTTCCTACTTGCAAACGCAATCAGATGATCGATGTCTCCTTCTCTTCGTTGTGAGAGAAATGCGCCCAATGCAATGCATGATGTATCAACATGGACATGGAACTCTTTGTTCCAATCTGGAAAGACTAAAATGGGTGCAGTGACCCGTCTTTTTTTTAGTGTGTCCAGCCCCTTCTAGCAATCCTCATTCCATTGGAAGTTGATTTCTTTCTTCAACAACTTCTCCATGGGTGTTGTAATCTATGCATATCCTTTAATAAATTCCTGTAATAACTTGTATGACCCAACATTTCCCTTAATTGGCTAACTAACATTGGAGGTTCAAACTCCATAATTACTTCGATCTTTCTAGGGTCAACCAACAGGCCTTGTTTGCAAATGATATGTCCTAGTAGAATTCCAAATGGGGCAAGAAAAATGCATTTATTTAAGTTCAGTGAAATCTGACATTGTCTGCATAGATCCAACATGAGCCGAAGAACTTCGATATGATCCTGTAGTAGACTGAATATCGTCCAATCATCTAAGTATACCTCCAAACATTTATGGATGAACTCCTTGAATGCAGCCACAACCACTCTAAAAAATATTTTAAGGGAATTCTTCAATCCAAAGGGCATCATCGTGTATTGATAAATTCCCCACTCTGTCTCAAATGTGGTTTTATCTCTGTCCTCCTACATGATTTTTATCTCATGGTACCCATAGAATCCATTAGTGAATGAATACGCTTCTTGACCCCCTACATTCTCCAGTTCTTCATCAATGAATGGTGTTTGGAATGGGTCATGTAAGCATGTGTCATTCAACTTCCTTAAGTCTATGCAGATCCTAATCCCTCCAGTATTATTGTCCTGCACCACCATAGGGATAATCTATTCGAATTATTTGACTAGTTCAAATATGCATGTGTCGAGAATTCTATCTATTTCATCATTAACCTTCTCCTTATACCTCGGGTTCAACTTGTACATACTCTGTTGTATTGTCTTACCTCCAAGATTTAATGGAATCTTCATCTCCCCTAAGTCACTTGTTATCCCTTTAATCTCTGAGAATGTAGTTGGAAATAAGTCCCGATATTCTCGTAATATTTCTACCACCTTCTCAATTGTATCACTGTTCCAATAGTCTCCTATGTGGGCAAACTTAGGGTTCTTTGTTGTCTCGATGTTGACTTGCTTTGTCTTTGTAGGTTGTGTATGCGACATATACAAGCTCTAGCCCTTATAATGTGCGTCGTCCTTTTGTCTTTGGTACATGTACATTCCTGGTGTCCTCTTCATCATATTCCTCTTCCATAGCATTATACCATTCCAATAGCTTATGGACCTTCATCTTGGATATGTTTGGACTGCGTACCAGAATCGCTTCCCCCGCCTCGATCACCGAGAAGATCTTTGTTCAAATTTCCTGTAGTGTTGTATGTATGGTGGGAGACTCATGTTCAAATGTGAACATGACTTTGAATCTTTGGACCAACCCTTCCCATGTTGTTGTGTCTCTATGTGTCTCCAATTCTAAATACCAATTCCTCGAAATTGTGTTCAACGTGAGAATGAATCAGTGTGTGTTGGCCCTTGACCAAGTTTTGGATATCCTTGGTCAGGTTTGACCTATTTTAGGACTTCGACAGGATGTCGAAGGTGGAGTGCAAGTCGAAGCGGAGATCGCGGGATCTCGACCCCTTTTAGGGATTTTTGGATTTTGGGCTTATGTAACGGGTATGGGATGTCATCCCATGGGTTTACCCATGTTTGGGCCCATTTTGTAATGTATAAATATAAATCTAGGAAATGTAAGTAGGCAGTGAAAAAGGGAAAGTGAAGGCCAATGTGCTAATTGTAAGTGATAGTTGTAAATGCATTATGCATACTGTGTGAGGCTTGCAAGGCTAAGTGAAAGTATTTGTAAGAGACTGTGTAAAGGCTTTATGTTGTAACCTAGCTTGGGGAAGAAGGATCTGGCAAGGTGCACACAGATCTCTTGTCCTATGCGGAGTAGGACCTTGTGGCTCTATGCATGTAGATGATTGACATAAGACAATAAGAGAAGAAGAGTTGGTGGACGTAGCCCCAAGCTGGGGGTGAACCACATATATCCTGTGTTGTGGTTGCTTTGTGCAATATGGTTGTTTTATGGTCCATATGATTAATGCTTACTACAATGATGTATGCTTAGATGAATATGATATCTTAGTGCCTAATGATGTGAATAAGAAGCTATATATGATCTATGTTGATGTTCTTAGTGCTTGAATGTGTTGAATCTTGTTGAATATTGTGTTGCGTTGTAATTAGGTTTTATCTGTGTTGTAGATAAAGGTTAAGTACTAATGAATGAAAAATTCTAAGTGCTTTGTTAAGGTTTTGTAATCATATATATGTTTCCCAACTAAGGTTGCAGACACTAGAGTCCTGCAACCACCCCTGCCTCTACCTCGGGTGAGACTTCATCTTCTTCACAGGTGATGCCAAAAGGGACGGTAGTTAGGTTTTTGTTGGTGTGTTGTTGAAGCGTTGAACACTGGATCTGCCCCTGTGCCAACAAATGGTTCCGTTGTGGGGACCTGAAACTGTGATTGTTGGGAACTGAGGAAAAGAAAGAAATCTTTGTGCGTAGATATGTTTCTTTAGTATGCAGTATTCTACTTGACTTGCGAGGATATGTTCTAAGAAAGGAGGTAGATCTGAAGAAAAGAGGTAAGATATAAAATCTTTTTGCTCTGATAAAGGTAAGAATAATGAATTTTTTTTATTGAAGAGATAAGATCTAAAATATTTGTGCTCTGTTAAAGGAAAGATAAGTGGAAATTTTTGGTTCAAAAGTATGGATCTAGGTATGTTTGATAAATTTTGTCCTAGTCTGAAAACTAGGCCACAGTTAGAAGAAAGAAGGTTTGATATGAGTATATTTTATAGAAATAATGAAAGATATGTTATTCCTATGCATAGAAAGAATTTTTGGACTAATAAATGGATGCAGCATCCTAGGAAGAATTTTCTGCAGGTTAGCCATCATGATCCTAGTGCGCAGTATAAGAAAGGTTGGGGATCATTTAAGAGAAAGAGAGGATTAACTTGTTGTTATAGTTGCAGAAGACTGGAACATCTTGTTAAGGCATGCCCTAGTAGAAGAACTAGTTGTCTTTGTTGTAAAGCTATGGACCATGAAGTTCTGGATTTCCCTAGAATGATTACTAAGGTCGAAAGAATGAATATGAGACAAGAAAACCCTGAGGAAGGCCAAGAAACGGAGACCATAGCAGAACCCCAGAAAGAATCAGAGATTGTATTACTGCAAATGAAAGAAACCCTGAATGACCACAGAGATATCAACTTATCTGAGATCNCACAGAGGATCAAAGCCACATATGGTGATGTAGAAAAGGGAACACGAGGCTACAAGGTAGCTTCCATCCAGAATGGTGCAGTGCGCATGGACTTCTAGTTGATCGTAGGAAATATATTGAGAAAGAACAGACCTACATAGGTCACAGGATTCATTGTTGATCTCGTCGAAAAATGTGTAGAAGGACTCCAGATGAACTGGGCGAAGTACTTAGTCAACCAGCTGGAATTGGATTATTGAGAAGCTCAGGATCAGGGATATGAGTTCCACTTTAGCTGACTCCTTATACTCATAGAATTTATTGCTTGGGAGATGTAGGAAGGTTCGACCTTCCCGGACATTGAGTTGTTCGATCCGCTCACTATGAAGTTCACCATGCTCTGGTACTCAAGCGATATGGGAAAACAGTGGCATTCGAATGCAGTATTCCACACATACTATATCTAGTGGAAGAGGGCTAGTGGGGTTGTCCCTCACATGACGTTGAACACCCTGCACCAGTTCATACCTCTCATGAATTTCCACGTAGATTGGAACTTCATTTATATCACTGCGCATGCAGACGAAAATAAAGAAGAGATTTAGTCATACTGTAAGCTCACAGAGGAGGACCTCGAGGAGATAACTAAGGAATGGTCAAAAAACCTCCTTATACTTGTTCACCTTGCAGAAATGTCTGATCCTGAACTAATTGGCAGCTCGGAGGCCACTCACAAAGAACACGACACACCTGGAACTAGCAGAAGGAAAAAGACCAAAGAAGTACAAAACCTGAGTAGTGCATCAGATGAAACTTCTTCAGTATCACCTGGACGAGGAGGTGATGATGAAGTAGATAGAGAAGATACCAATGGAAAAGAAGATCAATAGAAGTAAGGTGAAGTAACACCACCTAGGTATCTTGTTGATGAGGCTAATCCCTTGAAGAAAATAAAGGTTTCCCCCATGAAACCTACCTCATGGAAGAAGTCAAGAGCAAGAAAAACCATGATGTGAACCGTGATCACGGTCGATGACTTCGAATTCATCATCGCAGTTGTAGCATATGCCTCACGGGACGTCTTGCAGAAACATGAATCCAAGCAGGAGGATATGTATGACATAATCGAGGTTGAAATCAGAGGAGTACAACAGGACCTTCAATCTAGACGTGCAGTATCCACTGCACCCCCGCCATCAGAATCACCAGAGTTGGGAGATGAGCCTACCCAACTCCGCAGACTAGCTGATATGACTGAAGCTCGCCTTTTTCACGCACAGGAAGAAACAAAATCGGCCACAGAGGCCCTAAAGAAAGTGAAAAAAGTAGTCATAGAGAAACGTCGAGTTGCGTAGCAGGAGAAGGTTGCTCTCCAAACAAAGTTTGAAGAGGAGAAAGAAAAAATCTAGCAAGAGAAAGAGAAGTTTCTCGCAGAGCAGTGCAAATTCAAATAAGCAGTCAGCAAAGCACTTTTCTCTGTGACAGGCTTAGAGAAAAAAGTGGAAGAACCATTAGAGAATCAAGTAGCAAAGCTTACGGAAGATATCCAACAGCTTCAACAGAGAATCACAGATCTGGAGCTACGAACAGTGCCCAACACTCTGTAGGATGTACGAGATCAAAGAGAAGCAACTGCTCAAAGTGCAGTTGAGAGAATCAAGGCCCTCACCATGGAATGTAAACAACTAAGTGATCGCAGTGCCTAGACTTATGAGTGACTCATTGAGAATCATGAATTGAAGGCACTGGAGTCACATCTCCAGGAGGCAAAGAAGCAAGAAGAAATAGTATAGGCATAGTTGAAGCCCCTGTCATCATTTGAGAGGATGAAGCGATCCCAAGAACATCTCATTTCTCAACAACAGATCCACACCATTCAGAGAAAATTCATGGAAGTGACTCAGAGGCTCCAACCAATACAGGACGAGGCTTGCCAACTATTCGTAGAGATTGAAGGCCGAGGAGAAGAACTGAAACAGTTGTTACTACAGCTAAACAATGCTAAGAGGGACCTGCCAACGAAGCATTTATCCAAGAGTTCGCCGAGTAGGAGGCCTTGGCATAGAAACAGATCGAAGCAGCTTGAGCCAAGATCGAGGCTTTTGAAGCAGAGCTACCCAAATCAGAGTGAGTCGGGATGAGTCCTAGGTGAGTGTTGGGGGCCTGTTGGCCCTTGACCAAGTTTGAGGATCCTTGGTCATTTTTGACCTACTTTTGGGACTTCAGCAGGCTATCGAAGATGGAGCGCAAGTCGAAGCGAAGATCATGGGATCTCGGCCATGTGTTAGGGATTTTTGGGTTTTGGGCTCATGTAACAGGTATGGGGATGTCGACCCATGGGTTTACCCATGTTTAGGCCCTTTTTGTAATGTATAAATAGAATTCTAGGTGATGTAAGAAGAGGGAGAAGGGTTTTTGATATCGTGTTAAGTGCTAAGTACAGATTGTAAATGCTTCGTGCATGCTATGTTGAGAACTTGCAAAGCTAAGTGCAAGTGACTGTAAGAGACTATGCAAAGGATTTGTGTTGTGACCTAACTCGGGGAAGGAGGATATAGAAAAGTGTGTGCGGATCTCCTGTCCTATGCGAAGTAGGGTTTTGAGGCTCTGTGCATGTAGATGATTGACCAAAGATAATAAAAGAGAAGAATATTTGGTGGATGTAGCCCCAGGCTGGGGGTGAACCATGTATATGATGTGTTATGGTTTCTTTGTGCATTAAGATTGTTTATTGTTCATATGATTAATGCATTAATGTATGTTAGATTCATTTGATATAATAGCCTAGTTCTTAGTAATGTGAATGAATGCTAGATCTGATCTATTCTCTTATGTTAAGTGCGTCTATATGTTAGATCTGGCTGAATACTACGCTTCTCTGTAATTAGAGTTTTCTCTGCGAACTGAATACTGTGAACTATAACTGCTAAGTGCTCTATTAAGGTGTTTTAATCATAGATCGGTGTCCCAGCTAAGGTTGCAGACATATGAGTCCTGCAACCACCCTTGCCTCTACCTCGGGTGAGACTTCATCTGCTTCGCAGGTGTTGTCGAAAGGGCCGGTAGATAGGGTTTTGTTGTTGTGCTATTGTAGCGTTGAACCCTGGGTCTGCTCCTGTTCCAACACTTTCTAAGAATTTCTAATCGAACTCATGGTTGAGAAGGTGATATCCATCGAAATTCAAGCTTCATCGAGGAGAGGAGTGCAAACCTCCCCGTCGACTGCTCGCGGTTCTGGACCATCCCGAGCTATGGTCGAGAAAAGAACCAAGAATCAGGATGACTTGGAAAATGCGAAGTTAATCCCTTCCATCCTGCCCAACTACATCTAGCCCCTGGACAATGCGGTGAATCATGGCAGTGTCCCTAGCGACTTCAACTACACCTTGGTCATTGCATACCTCTCGAAGGGGATACACATAGGCAAGCCTCAACCGAATAAGATCATGACACTAAAGATCATCGAATTTAACCTAGGGGATTGCAATAATTTCAACATGCTCTCACCTCACAGGTATTTGACTAGGACGAAGGGGAAGAAGTCAATGATAATCCCCCAAACATGGACTATGGACCTCGCACACTCCACTATCCTGAACATAATGAAAATACCCCATTTTGGAAGGCACAAAGAGGTTAACGCATGCGTTATGCTCCTGGTGTCGAGATTCCATGGTCGCTACTTGTGGCTAGACAGACGCATCACCGTCGACCCGACGTTGATCCATCAGATCACTGGATTGAGCATGCAGGGACTAGACCCGCAAGACTTTTACCCAGGGAAGGCTGCAGACCGTGCCCTGGCATAGAAAATTAAAGATACATAAAATGATGTGGAGAAGGGGAAGAGAGGCTACAAGGTGGCCTCCATCTAGAATGGCACAGTCCTCCTTGCTTTCCAGTTGATTGCTGGTAAGATAGTCCGAAAGAACAGACCCACGCAGGTCACATGGTTTGTTGTTGATCTCGCGGGGAAATGCATGGAGGGGCTACAGATGAATTGGGAAAAGTACTTAGTGAACCAGTTAGAAAAAGACTATCGCGAAGCTCAAGATCATGGCTATGAGTTCCATTTTAGTTGGTTGTTGATCCTCATCGCATTCATAGCTTGGGAGATGTCGGAAGGTGCGACCTTTCCTGAAATAGATCCATCTGAACTATTAGCCACGAAATTCACTTCTCTCTGGTATTCCATCGATATGGGAAAACAATGGCAGACAAACGCAGTGTTCCACACCTACTACTTGTAGTTAAAGAGGGATATTGAGGCTATCCCTCGTATAACGCCAAACACCCTGCAAAGGTTTAGGCCATTTGTGAAGTTCCACACAGACATAGATTTTATCTACATCATTGCATGCAGAGACGAACACAAAGAAGTACTACATAATTATTACAAACTCATAGAGGAAGACCTAGAATAAATAACTAAGTAATGGCCTACAGAGCTCCTTATCCCTGTTGACCCCACAGAACTGTCTGATCCCGAACTAATCAGAAGCCCGGTGGTCACTCATGAAGGGCATGAGTAGCAGAAGGAAGAAGACAGAAGAGGTCCAGCAGCTGAACAGTGCATTAGAAGAAACGGCTTCAGAATCACCTAGAGGAGGAGGCGATGATGAAGTAGATAAAGAAGAGAACAATGGAAAAGAAGATCAAGAGAAGCAAGGTGAAGTAACACTGCCACAGAATCCACCTAATGATCCAGAGCCATATAAAAAAATAAAGGTTTCTCCTACGAAACCCACATCATGGAATAAGTCAAAAGCTAGTAAGACCAAGTTGTAGACTGTGCTCATGCTTGATGACTTCGAATTCATCATCGTAGTTGTATCAGATGCCTCAGAAGATATTTTGTAGAGAAATGAAGCTAAGAAAGAGACCATGTATGAAAAAATTGAAGCACAACTGCGAGGGGTACAACATGCCCTTCACTCCATCTGCATAGTGTCCATTGCCCCCCCACCATCAGAAGAAACAGAGTTGGGAGATGAGCCTACCCAACTCTGTAGACTAGCCAATGTGACTGAAGCTCACCTTCGTCACATACAGGAAGAAACAGAACAGGCCAAAGTGGCCCTAAAGAAAGCACAAGAGGAAGTGATAGAGCAACGTCAAGTTGTGCAGTAGGAAAAGGATGACCTACAAGCAAATTTTGAAGAGGAGAAAGCGTAGATCCGGCAATAGAAAGAACATTTTCTCCCATAGAAGGTTGAAGTAAAAGAAGCAATCAGCATAACACTTTTCTCTATGTCGGGCTTAGAGAAAAAGGAGGAAGACCCAGTGGAGCATCAAGTAGCACAGCTTGCTGAGGCCATCCAGCAAATTCAATAGAGAATAGCAGATCTAGAGATAAAAATAGTACCAAGTATTCTGCAGGACATGCGATACCAAATAAAAGCCACTGCCTAGAGCGCAATTGAGAGGATCAAAGCATTATATTTGGAATGTAAACAACTTAGCAGTAGAAGTGTGCAGACTTATGAGTGACTTACTGAGGAACATGAACTGAAGACACTAGATTCATAGCTCCAGGAGGAAAAGAAACAAGCAGAGATAGTACAGGCACAGTTGAAGCTCCTATCAGCAGTTGAAAGAATGAAAATATTCCAGGAACAATGCACTTCTCAGCAATAGGTCCACAACATATAGATAAAATTCATGGAAGTGACTCAGAGGCTCCAACCAGCCTAGGACGAAGCTTGCCAACTATTTGAGAAAATTGA
>JZKD02S0859188.1:124181-145234 GCA_000966675.3 Picea glauca
TATATATATATATATATAACCAACGTAGATTTTTTTTTTTTTTACTTCAAGGGATTTGATCCTCAGTGCATGGTAGATCCAAAGTTAATGTGGTCTTAATATATATATGATGATGATGATGACGATGATGATGGATGTCCATTAAGACCAAATTTACTCTATAGGACCCTAATAAAGGTAAGGAAATTACTTGGGCTTCTTTAGAATTATATTTCTATGCTAAAAAATCTTTAAGAGAATTGTTCCTAAATCACCATAGTTTTGATGAGTGAGAAGGTTATAGGAAGGTTAGTAATGTAAAAAATATTTTGAAATTGTGATATATTATGGGTGTACGTAGGATAATATAAGAGAAAGTATTTTTCATCTTCCACCCTCTTAGTATCAAAAGGTGAAAAATTCTTTTGAGCCACTACTTTTTAGGAATTGTCCAAGCCATGTTTCACTATGGAGCATGTGAGAGTTTGTCATGATATATATATATATATATATATATATATATAAGTCATGATAGTATATGTTCCCGAGCATAAGTGATATGTAGGGAAAAAGAAATGACTGTGTAGATTTACTTCATGAGAACCTGTTGAAACCGACTAGGTGATCATTGGTTTCACCTCATTTCTCCACTTTTTATAGTGACTATGCTCCTAAGAAATTTTACGCCAATCCTAGTATCTTTAGATCTAATTGTTGACCTTAATGCACTTTCTGGTTGTTCTAGATAGTGGGTTGTTATAGCAAGAGGAGATTAATGATGCATATAAAAATGGGGTGTAATCTCCCCGAACTTCATTTTACTTCATCTCTAGCAATCCAGGGGGAATAACCACCTCTTTAGACACTTTCCCTCCTTCCTTCCTATTTAGTAAGTCAAGGTGAAACCTCAAAAGCACTTTGAATTTGTGTGTGTGTGTGTGTGTGTGTGTGTGTGTGCGTGTATTTAAGGACAAACTCTCACATTATCCATAGTGAAACATGCCTTGGACAATTACTAAAATGGCCTAGGTCAAAATAATTTGTCATCTTGTGTGTGTGTGTGTGTGTGTCTGCGTGCATACACGCACACGTCATGTGGAAACTCCATGTTGAGGATAGAAGGAATCACACATCTCCCTCATACGAAGCAACATACCCTTAAAATGTTTTAATCAAGATCCATCTTAACTCTAGATCTATCATGTGTCTAGAGGGATCAAATCCCTCGAGGTTGCAAACTTTTCCTAAAAAATTTTTAAACTAAAAAAAAAAATCATTTTGAGGGACTTGATCTTTCTCTATGCATGATAGATTTGAAGTTAAGGTGGATCTACATTGGGTTTCTAATGTGTGTTCCACATGTCAACTCCATGTTGAGAACAAAAGAAATTACACATCTCCCTCATATTGAACAACACACCATTGAAATGTTAGAACCACAATAATTTTTTACTTTCAATTATTTTGTTTTTCCCAAAGAAATCTTTGCGGAAAACCCATTGAATACTTCCCTGTGATCCATGGATGGTAAGTGGGTTAAACAATAGCCCCAAGGAGTATGAGATTCAAACCCGTGACCTCCCCAACTTCAGGTGAGAGTATGCACATTTGGTATCAAGAGAAATTTAGCTAACCCTTGGGGATTTTTATTACTTTCAATTACTTTATCTATCTATCTGTCTAAAGTTGTCATAAAAATAATTTCCTTAACGTGGACATTGAAATATTTTATTTATGGCCCACATTCAAATAATTTGTTAAATGCCATGTCTCAACTCCATATTAAGCATTGGATAAATTAAACATCTCCCTCATATTGGGAAGTAGAAAGAAACTATCAACTGAATAAGATTTGTTTTACTTTCACACACACACACACACACACACACAAAATTTGATATAAAAGTATTTTACTTAAGGTGAATATTGAAATATTTTTTTGTTCTTAATATTTTTTTAAATACCACATGTCAACTCCATGTTGAGCATGGAAGGAATTACAAATCTCCCTCATATTAGGCTATAGAAAGTGCATTTTTTTTTTTACTTTCAATTTTTTTTATGGATTATATAAAAAGTTGATATTGAATTTTGTTTTCTTAATAATAACTGATTAGAATTATATTAATAAAATCTACAACATATGTTACATCATAGTAGTGTTCCATAGATTTTCAAAATAGTCATTAAACAGTCCAAAAAAGTCATATTGCAACCCCAAAATAGAGAATGAATTTGTCCTTATATAAAATTACCCAGTTCTCCTTAACACTATATTCTATAGTATATGCCTAAAATTCTTATAGCCTTGCAAACATGGAAATTAACAAAAAACATAGTGACTAACTACTTCTTCTAGATCTGTACTAATAGGCTTGGGGTCCCGGTTCACAACTTCCATTTCCTCATCAAGCTAGTGCATCATTTCACACTCCTTTGGCTCCCTTCGATATGAGTTCACTAAGAGTCTTTGGGTTGAGGCCATGGACTGATCACCCTTACTCAAATTGAATGCCAAATTTTGAAGGAGATTTCATTCTACCTCCAAAACGTTCAATTATTGCTTCAATTCCATAAGAGACTCCATGATTTCTACTATTTGGGTCATGATCTGACTTTCTATCTCATGAATTTTTTTATGTAACATTGATTTTATAGCCTTAATTTCCACCCTATAGGCCACAAGGGAATCCATAAGAGGATATAAGAAAAAATGCACATTTTTCCTAAGATTTAAGCCCTTTTTGGAGGTCATCGTTGGACACATAGGGGACAACAAGCAATGACCCTGGCATGACAACAGTGTTCAACAAGCGATGACCCATGAAACTTCTATATTCAAGGAGTTACGAGGAGATAGGCTAGGGATGAGTTGTATCTTCGTTTCAAGGACCTAGGAACTCATAGCATTCGAGTCTCTAGTGGTCTCTAGAAGATCTAGAAGCTCTCCCAAGCCTCCTCCAAAGAGCTATATAACAAAGGAAAGACTTGGGAAGTGGGGGGAATTCAAGAGAAATGTTATGTTTTCCATTTGTAGAGGATATCTTCCTATGTATTAAAACTAGAAATCAGAGTGCCTCTAGCCTAATCAAGAAGTTGAGGAGGAGGAGCAAGGAGCAAGGAGTCAAGGGAAAATGCATCTACATCGAAGGTATGTAATATTGATGTAATTTCTTCATGATTAATAAATAGATCATTTCTTTTCCCCCAAATTGTTTGTGATTGATTCATGAATGGTTTGGATTTGATCTTATGAATGATAGATCAAGTTGGATCTAAGTTAGATTAGTGATTTCTAACACTAGGAGAAGAAGATTGGTGTTTTTTGTTGCTTGTGTTAGGAAGCAGGTGATAGGAGTTGGAGCTGGAACTTCATATCTACATCACTCAGGACACACAAGAACAACCTTCAAGAATAAGGTATGTTGATCTATCCTCTCTTCTTATCAAAAAAAGTTTATTTTCTTAGATCTAGAAAATCATAGAAGTCTAGACCCTCTTTTGTCTAGGATTACTAGGCTAATCTTAGGGAGATCTTGATGATCATTCGATGAGATCCCTATGAGATTTTGTGCCATAACATAAATGGAGACTCCACTGGGAAATAATTATTCTCTAGTTTGAGTCTCTTTTCCAATCCTTTTCTCTGTTCATTGTGATTTTCTTTTGATTTTCTCCCATTGATTATTTTAGAGCCTAGATCTAGTATATATGAGAGATATGACACAGGTATGGAAGATCTAGAACATATCCATTTTTCCTAAAAAATAATTTTTTTACATATCATCATTGGTTGCATCATAGGTGTCCCACAAGGCTCCTCACTAGTTGACAGGCCTATGTCCTGCAACGATCTAGAAAAACTACATAATTGCAGAGAAAAACCCAATCCTTTCATATTAGTTTGTCCTCTGATGAGAAGGGGATTTTTGTGGTCTATTATGATATTGGTCTTATCTCTGTTTGAGTTTTTATTGTCACATACCTTGTTGTCAAGTGGTTTGTTGAATCCTTTTGTGTGGTTTGTTGAATACTTTTGTGTGGTTTGTTGAATGCTTTTGTGTGGTTTGTTTCCATTTCTTGGATAGGTTCTCTCTTTATCTGAGAATTTCATTGAAGTTGGGCAGAAAATCGAACATATCTGAAAAGATCTAGTGGTATTTGTCATTGGTTGCATTACTTTTAATGTGTAACTATTGTTCAACACTAGATCTACCCTCCTAGGTGAATTTTGGGTGAAATATTGGTAGAGACATTGGAGTGGAATGATCTAGCCTTACTTCCAATTTCCTATAGCCCCTTTGCTTGCTAGTTGTTGTTGGTTTCCGTTTGCATTTGTATTTCTTTCTTAGATCAAGAACTTTTGCATTTTATTTGGGAAAAACAACTAAAATATCAAAAAAGACAAAAAAATGTTGCATGCTTGTTTTCTTTTGAAGCATTAGTGAAAGAGTCCATTAGGAGCATTGCTTCGTTTCAGATCTGAATTGCTTGCTGGTTTCTTGGTGTATGTGAGTTTGTGCTTATAAAGTTTACAAAGAAAAGGAAAAAGTCTTTCTCCCTCCCATAGCTAGATTTCATCGAAGTGAATGATTTGCATTATCGTCCTTGCATTGCTTGGTTTGGTCAAGAGTAAAAAAAACACAAAAATTTCATCCACTACCCTTGGATTTAAGCAACATCCATAAAAATAAACTATGTAATCTAAAATTCATTAGACATTTTTATTTTTATAGTGAACCAACATTAGATATGCTTAGGGCCTTGGATTAGGATTGAAGAGTAAACTCTCTATGGCCACTAAAATGAAACTTAGGAGTCATTAACGAGTGTTAAATCCATCCTTCCAACCATTGTGTCAGGAACCTCCTCTAACACATGAGTTAAGCATGAGGTTGCATCATATCAAGTAGGGAGATTACCCCTCTCTTCTTGTTTTAGTGTTTGCGGTACCACTTCGATTTCTACGTATATGGGGGTTTCATTGGTTAACACATTTCAAGCTTTGGGATTAGTTACCATGCCTTTACGTGCAGTCGAACCTAGGATTGTTCTCCTGGTCATTGATTGTGTGGTGGTAGCCTTAGTGACCTTTCCTAGGTAGACATAAATGTTGTTGCATGTGGGATGTTCCTATAGTACCCGAGACAAATGTTTGTTCATAGTCTCAATTCCCCTAGAGGGTGCCTACATTAATAAAGGATACTTGCATAGGTAAGGGCTATTTCTCATAGATCATTGTAACTTATTCTCATACCTTCGCTATCCAATCTTATGGGACTTTGTCTCCCCCATAAGGTTGGTTTTTCAGAAGGCCCTGGAACCAATTAGTTTGCTTGTTGTTATCCTAGTTTGATTAGGGGTGTGTTGTTTGAGCCTGAGTCTAGATCTTCCTTAAAATGAATTGTGTTTGGATTTTCACTTCTTATATTCATCGTGGTTGAACTACAACACCGGTCTCATTGACTACGAGGACTAAATCCTATTATGGAGGTCTAACCGCCTCTAAAGTGGTGTGAGATAGGTGACAAGGAATTTGAAGGGTATTATCTTTGGTTTGACAATACCGGTTTGGTGGAAGTGAAAGTGGCAGACGAAATTTCTCCACCAAATTTTAACCCTCCTTTGACCAAGCCAAACACCCCTATACTAGTCCAGGTAAAGTAATTTTTTAGTGAGCCTTTTTCTTTGTTTAGTCATCCTCCCACCATGTCAGGAACAAGTGTTTCTTCTAGTGTAGTTGAGCCTACAATCCCATCCTCAAGTGGGACAGGGGGAAATCCGCTTGTGGTAATCCTAGTGATGTTCACATTACCACCCCTTAGCTCCATTGGACCTCTACCATCCATGTTTTTCTATCGATCCCTCAATTTTGGGGACATCGACTATGTCATCATTTTCATTCGTTAGTTTACCGAGCACTTCGAGACTTTGGGCAAGTGCTGGTGGTAAAACTCCCGCAGTGACGTAACTTGCTTACGTCACTTGATGATGTGTCAAGAGATGAGTAGTTGTCGCGTGTCACTTAGATTCATGATTTTCACGTACCTGAAATGTCGATTCAACTTGACACATGTCATTATCTGATTGTGCCATGTGTCCTTGCTGACATGGATCTCCTCATGTGGCACATGTGCTTCTCCTGGATCTAACGGTTGTCCTAAATCCCGATGTATCTTAGATCGACGGTTGAGAGCGACTTAGAACCTTCATCCTTCGGGACTTTAGGACTTTTGACATTTGTTGGTGGTGAAAACTACCGAAGTAAATTTCTCGAAGTGACTTAACTTGATTATGTCACTTGTTGACATGGCACAAGCCAATTTCCTTTTGACACTTGTCATCATCTGATTATTCCATGTGTATTTGATGACGTGGTCTGCTAACATGGTCTGCCACATGTCCTCGATGACGTGGTCTGCAGATGTGGTTTGCCAAATGTCCTTGTGGACATGGTCTACTGAAGTGGTCTTCCACATGTCCTTGTATACGGGGTTTGCTGACATGGTATACCACGTGTCCTTTCTGACGTGGTCTGCTGACTAACAACCCTGATCCAATGGTCATCGTATATCCTCCAGATCCGATGGTCCTTATTGATTTTGGATTTTAGGCTTCAGGTAATTCGACTTTCAAGTTCCCAATTCATCCGAAGTGAGATTCCCTGAACAATAACCTCCTCACAACTTTTGAACATGAACTAAATGTTGTTCATCAGTCATGTTCTTAGATCGATTGCTCAATATATCTACGGTGATTCTCTTATAGCTTATCATGTCCTTCCACTTAGAATGATCCGACGACTGACGGATATTCAGATAATCGAATTCTCAAGCCTTTTTCCCTGCTTATCCTATTCTTCCACTTAAATTGATCCGATGACTGACAAATATTCGGGTGATCGAGATCTCATATCTCATCCCTTCCTTATCCTGTCCTTCCACTTAAGGTGATCCGACAGATGACATATATTTGGATAATTGAATTCTCAATCGTTTTGTGCCGCTTATTCTATCCTTCCACTTAAAGTGATCCAATGGTCATGAAGACTCTTGAAGCTGATCCATGATCAAAGATGATTGTGGAACCACAAATTGCGAGTGATTTAACTCGTCACCAAAAAATTGCAATTTAAAGTTTTCCATTGTTGTTGAGTCAACCACAATCATTGATCTTCAAAGCTATAAGATCCGACGATCCTGATTAATTACGGGATTGGAACTAGCAAGATTTTTAATTCTCCTTTTGATCTCCGCAATATATCCCTATCGTTGATCTGGCGATTTCACATCCGATGATCACAACTCAATCCGACTTAATCTGATCGTTTGTTGGATCAACCACAATTGTCGATATTCGAGTCTATGATATCTGATGATCTAGACCAATTGTGGGATTGGATCTAGCGAGTCGTTTATTTCTCCTTTCGATCTCCGCAATCTATCCTTATCATTGATCTAGCTTGCAGATCCAACGGTCACAATCCTCCAACGGTCCTCAAGCCCACAATCACTCATATGACCGATGTCCATTATATGAGACGATCAACACGGTCAATTTCTTGATCAGACGACTGCTAAGGCTTCTTACCCTGCGCTTATGCTTTTCCTTCCGATCTTTGATCTCTGCATACTATTCGCTCCTCCTCCTGAGCTTATGCTTTTTATTCTGATCTTTGATATCTGCATATTGTTCTCTCCTCCTCCCGAGCTTACACTTTCAATATCTTCATATTGTTCACTCCTCCTCCTGAGCTTACACTTTCAATCTCTACATATTGTTCACTCCTCCTCCTAAGCTTACTCTTTCAATTCCGAGATTTGATCTCTACATACTGTTCGCTCCTCCTCCTGAGCTTACGCTTTCGATCTCTGCATATTGTTTCACATTTGTTGCTAATTGATATATTGTTTACATCAATGACAATCTCATCTATGGTAAATCACAATGATAATTCATCATAACAACAAATCATCACATTGACTATTGACATCAATAACAACATGTCCAACAATATTTCCCTTTGTCATTGAGGGCAACACACTAACTTCATATACAAAACTCCCCCTGTGATGATGCTTTCCTCTTATGAATTTTCTTTCCCCCTTTGACATCAATGGAAAAGGGTTTTTCCTCCTGTGGTAAAGATCTGTATGTTACTAACTAGAATCTGAACTTGGGAAACTCTTCCTACAATCATCCTTTTCTTGTCATAACTGAATGACTCCCCATGTCATTGTTCTCTCTCTGCTTCTGACAGTTCTCTCTCTTTATTTCTAAAAGGGTAGTTTTTTATGATAGGGTCTCTCCTCTTGTTATCTCTACATGATGTCATGTACATCATTTTGTACATCAAAATGTTGTTTTTGCAGATGTTGTTTTCCTATTGGAGCACTGCACAATTGTAGCTCATATTTTTCAAACAAATCTTGGATCTACCCATTGAGTCTCATCGATCTCTACCCAAATGTATCCATATTTATCCAAGATGATTCTTTACTGTACATTTCTCTAAATTTGTCTGAGAAATTTTATACTATGCTTGTCACATGACTGCAATTCTTTTTGCAACAATTAACTTCACTCCTGTTCACTTGTTCAGTCTTTTCTATCCACATATGTGAGTGTCCTGGTTTCTTGAACTTTGTTCTCTGATCTTCTAGTACTGCAACTTCATTTTTCTTCTATGTTCTTTTTACTCCTTTTGTCGTATTGTATAAAGCATTTCTCATTGACTGTTTTCTTGAGTTCCAACAGTTATGAGCTTTGTGGCCATATCCACCACAACTGTAGCATCTCATAGTGTAACAATGTGTAGCAATATGTCCAACATGATTGTAGTTCCAACATATTATACTGTTGTTGAACCTACCAACTTGTTTTCTTCCATGATGCCTACAATCCAAGGCTTTATGACCATATTCATTACAAGAAAAACAATAACCGTTAAAAACACTCTCATACCTTGTTTGATTCATCCATGAAGGTGTCTCTCTTCTAAAATTGCTTTGAGGTGTATGAGTAGCTTCTAGATGTCTTCCTTGATTTGATATTATAAAGTTTGTAGTGTTCCTTTCATTTCTTGAACATGAAGAACCTGAGTCATACATGCTTTCACTTTTTACAAATGAAGGAGCTGTGTCAAACCTGTCTTCATCCTTTACAAATGAAGGACTTGTTTCATACCTATTTTTACCTTTTACAAATGAAGGACCTACATCAGGTTTCTTAGGAGTATTGATTTCTTCCTTGTTGTATCTAAGACCGGATTTGTCATTTGGTGAGCTATTCATGAACTTGATTTGGGTGTTTGACTTCTCAACCTTCTTTCTAAGATTCACAACTTATGCTTCCAACTTATGACTTGATTCTTCCTTTTTGTTCAGTTGGTTCCTCACTACCTCCTCCCTTCTTTTGGCTTCTTCAAGTTGGATATTAAGATTGGCATAGCTTTCCCTTAGTTCTTTTAGATATGTAAGGTTTTTTCTTGGTTCATCATCTTCTTTCTTTTCTTCTTTTGCTTGAATGATTTCATTTTTCAGTCTCTCGATCTCCCCTTCCTTTTCTTTTGTTAGATTAGTAACTTTTGTTTTCAATATTTTTATCTCTTCTTCTTTTCTTTCTAACTGAATATTTTCCTCAGATATGATTTCTTCATTGTCTTTGAGCTTTTCTTTTATTTCCAGAATATGCTTTTGATTGCTAAAATCATCATCTTCCTTCTTCTTTTCTTTTACTTGACTAATTTCTTTCTTCATCTTCTCGATCTCCTCTTCTTTTTCTTCTAATTGATTATCCTGCTCATATATTATCTTTTCATTGTCCTTGAGCATTTCCTTTATTTTCAAGATATGCTTTTGACTCTTTTCAAGAAATTATTTAGTGTAGTCATGAAGATAGCTATAGTCTGAATCATTATGGTCATAGCAGTATTCACAGAGACTCCAATCAACCTTTTGTTTGGCCTTTGATAGTTCTTCTTCTACTTCTTCCATGGGATAAATGCTAACAGAACATTCTTTTATTGTATCTAAGTCTTCTTCTTTACTTGTAGGGGAGGATTCAATATCAATATTATTGCAATCAAAATATTGTGGAGATTCTTTACCTTTATTGATGGTTGAGTATTCATCTTCATCCTTGATAGGAATGTCTTCTGTGTCTACAATTTTGATTTGATACATCTTTTCTAACTTCAGCTATAAGTCCTTGGCGGATGTGCATAGTCCTATGTTTTCCTTGATTGTATCTGATAATCCATTGAGAAGAATCTTCAATGCCACTTCATTGTTCTTCCTTGCTCTTTTTTGGGCTATAATCTTGGATAGATTCTTTGATGTAGTTAAATCCCAAGGCTTGATTACTACTAAATTCCAAACTTCATATCCTCTTGACTTCAAATATTGTTTCATATTTTCTCTCCATGAGGAATAATCTATTCCATCGAATGAGGGCGCTTCAATTGCGGAGAGAGCCATCTGTCCACTCATTTCTTTAGAATCTACCTTCTAATGTTTAAACTGTGCTGAAGGAACCTGCTCTAATACCAATTTTTGAACACATCACCCACACTAAGAGGGGGGGAGTGAATTAGCATGTGGATGTTTATAACTTTTCTTCTTGCAAGTTAGCAGGTAAAACATAATTGTACAAATTAAGAACAATCAAATCATAATCACAATGGATGCAAGAGATACCAGATGTTTGTGTAAGATTTTTTATAATTGATATGTATATATATGTGAATATAGTAATATGAATTTTCCCAGCACCAACTATTTGTATCAACACCAACTGAAGTAAGGAGCACCAAATCCTCGAAGAGCACCAACTCTCAAGCAAGACCCAGCTTGCCACACAACCCATCTTGCTGATAGAACACAGTCTATCCAAATAGAGTTCATATAGTAATTCAACTCTAGTAGCAGTGACCCATTATTGAATCAATTCTATTTTATGATCATAGGTATACCATAAATGCTCATCACCAACCTTCATCTTCTGTCTAAAATTCACGCCTCCTTTGTTTTTTATTTTTTTCTGATATATGTGCCTTCTTCACTTCTTCTTCCCTCTGATATTCGCATAGACCTCAAGTCCACATCCCCTTCATTTTTCTCCGCAGGCCTCTCTTTCTGAGCGAGCCTATCTTTTCCACAAACCCGTCTTCTTACCCAAGCACACCATCCAGTGAACCAATCATGGTTTTATTTATAGTTGATTATGTGAAAAACTTGTTTAAGTTATTGGGCCGACTTGTGCAACAAGTTACAACTAACTTTCTCATTTACAACAAATTTTGGGACCACCAGAGATCATCATTTTGGGTCTTCAACTTTACACATGGCATCCCCTTTACTTTCATAAATTGATCACAGGTATGGGTCGATTTCCTTAGTCTCTGTGATTACAGAAATCGATGCTTCCTTCAAACCATGTCCATATGATCATTGGCGTAGAACCACATGCTTATCAATTTAAGTGACGCATTACATTCTGCCTTTCAAATCTCTTTACCATATGACCAATGGCATTATTCAGATGTTAGGTGAGATGAGCGCTTGAGCGCTTATCAATTCAACAGTCACGATTCAATCTCCGATGAGATGGATGATTGTTGGGACTTCAGGACTTCTCCCTTTGGGTCTTCGGGAATTCACAACCTTTCAAATATCCCAAAGCAGATTTTGCCAAACAGATCGGACAGTTCTCATTTATATCACAGAACCATATCAATGGTCATATTCGATCCTTACATCTATCCTTTCATTTCTTAATCCGATGTCCAGGACTTAATCAATAATTGAGATGGATTTCCACCATTCACTTTAGGACTTTAGCTATTATACTTACGTTATCCTTCCACTGTATTTTGATCAATGGTTGAGAGTGCACCTGGAGTATTCTTCAGATTGGATGACCCATGTCCACTTCGGGACTTTGGCATTCAGGACTTCAGAGGTTTCGAATAAACGATGCTCCATTTTCCTCCGGAGTGATCACCTGCTGAGTAAGTCATAAGTGGTGGAGACCGCTTGATGTCGATTGATACTTCCACTTACACTATCCTTCTACTGTAGTATATCGACGGTCGAGAATGATCCTGAAGTGATCTTCAGATCGGACATCTCGTGTCCACTTTGGAACTTCGAAACTTTGGGCAAGTGTTGGTGGTAAAACTCTCGAAGTAAAAATCTCGTAGTGACGTAACTTGCTTACGTCACTTGATGATGTGTCACGAGCTGAGTAACTGTCACGTGTCACTCAGATTTGTGATTTGCATGTACCTAAATATTCGATTCAACTTGATACTTGTCATGATCTGATTGCACGATGTGTCCTTGCTAACGTAGTCTTGCTAACGTGGATCTCCTCATGTGGCACATGTTCTTCTATTGGATCTAACGGTTGTACTAACTCTCGATGTGTCTTATATCGACGACTGAGAGAGACTTCGAACCTTCTTCCTTCAGGACTTTTGACATTTGTTGGTGGTAAAAACTCCCGAAGTAAATCTCCCGGATTGACGTAACTTGCTTACATCACTTGTTGACATGGCACAAGCCAATTTCCTCTTGACACTTGTCATCATCTGATTATGCAATGTGTATTTTCTGATGTGGTCTACTGACATGGTCTGCCACATGTCTTTTCTGATGTGGTCTGCCACATGTCCTTATGGATGTGGTATTCCACGTGTCCTTGTAGATGTGGTCTACTGACGTGGTCTTATGACATGGTCTGCCACATGTCCTTTCTGACGTGGTCTACTGACCAAGAACCCTGATCCAACAATCATCGTATATCCTCCGGATTCGATGGTCCTTATTCATTTCGGATTTCAGGCTTCCGGTAATTCAACTTTCAAGTTCCCAATTCTTCCGAAGTGAGATTCATCGAACAATAACCTCCTCGCAACTTTTGAACCTGAACTAAATGTTATTCATCGATCATGTTCTTAGATCGATGGCTCGATCTATCTATGGTGTTTCTCTTCTATCTTATCATGTCCTTCCACTTAGAATGATCTGACAGCTGATGGATATTCGAATAATCAAATTCTCAAGCCTTTTGTCCTTCTTATCCTATCCTTCCACTTAAAGTGATTCGATGACTAACGGATATTCGGGTGATCGAGATCTCAGATCTCAGCCCTTGCTTATCATTTCCTTCCACTTAAGGTGATCCAATGGCTGACAGATATTCAAATAATCAAATTCTCAATAATTTTTCCCTACTTATCCTATCCTTCCACTTAAAGTGATCCAACGGTCGTGAATACTCTTGAAGCTGATCCACAATCAAGGATGATTGAGGAACCACAACTTGCGAGTGATTTAAATCATCACCCAAACTCCGCAATTTGAAGTTGTGCATTGTTGTTGAGTCAACCACAATCATCGATCTTCAAAGCTATAATATCTGACGGTCCTGACGAATCTCGGGATTGGAACTAACGCGATATTTAATTCTCCTTTTGATATCCGCAATCTATCCCTATTGTTGATATGGCGATTGCACATCCAACAGTCACAAATCAATCTGACTTGATTTGATCTTTTGTTGGTTCATACACAGTCGTTGATATTAGAGTCAATGAGATCTGACAATCTAGACCAATTTTGGGATTGGAACTAGCGAGTCATTTAATTCTCTTTTCGATCTCTGCAATCCATCCATGTCGTTGATCTGGCTTGCATATCCGATGGTCACAATCCTCCAACGGTCCTCAAGCCCACGGTCACTCATATGACCGACGTCCATTATATGAGACGATCAACATGGTCAATTTATTGATTGGGCAGTTGTTGAGGCTTCTCACCCTGAGCTTACGCTTTTCCTTCCAAGATTTGATCTCTGCATACTGTTCGCTCCTCCTCCTGAGCTTATGATTTCGATCTCTGCATATTGTTCGCTCCTCCTCTCGAGATTATTCTTTTGATCTCTGCATACTATTATCTCCTCCTCCTGATCTTACGCTTTCGATATTTGCATACTATTTGCTCCTCATCCCAAGCTTATGCTTTCAATTCCGAGCTTTGATCTCTGCATACTATTCACTCCTCCTCCTGAGCTTACGCTTTCAATCTCTGCATACTGTTTGACATTTTATGCTAACTGATATACTGTTGACATCAATGACAATCTCATCTATGGTAAATCACAATGATAATTCATCATAACATCAAATCATCACATCAAATGTTGACATCAATGACAATATGTCCAACAATACTCCTAGAAGTTCCACCATCCTAGGGGGAACTCACTCTTTAGGAGATCCCAAACCCTCCATCAATAAAAATACAGGGGGACCACAAGGTCCATATGGGACAACAAATAATTCACCTACCTCCTAGCATTTATTTGCACCATTTCCTTTCCCCACAACATTAGATTCACCAGATTTGTCATGGTTAACAAATGACCCTATTTTCCATGACCCATTATGGCTAAAAATTCCTTCCAATTTTCCATCCAATATCCAAAAATTAGAAAGAAAGTCGGGAGAGGATCCTCTTACACACATCATGACATACAATTTATGGTGTTGATCCAACTCGTTGATGGATGATAGTGTGAGGCTACGTATTTTCTAGAGATCCCTGAAAGGAGCTATCACCAAATGGTATATAGAATTAAAAGGTGGTTCCTTTACAACCTTAAATGACCTAGAAATGACGTTCTTAACACATTACCAATTTCCCATTTGATATGAAATAGGAACTCAACTCTTAACTTCAGTGTGTCAAGATAATTCCACTCATATTTCCAATCATATACATGAGTGGAGATGACATCTTAGGATGATTAAGACCTAGATTCCTGACAAGATTTTGATGGAGTGGTTCACAAAGTCCCTCCTACCACCAATTTCCAAAGATGTATCTATGTCCAGGGTACCGACTAAGGAGTAGGCCATTTTGTGTTCCAACACTTGTAATTGATCCATTCACAGTCAGGTACACTTTATGATATTATCCCAAATGCTCCTCCATCATTGAATGATCCAAAGAAACCATACACATGACCCCATGTTGATGGTGTGGTTGGTTATGTTTCCCATGCCTCTGTGAACCAATTAGTTGATCAAATGGGTCACATGTCAATTTCATCAAACCTGTTGGATTCTGTCACTAGTGCTCAAACTGCTGCATTCCCTACTTAGACCTCCGAGGTGATTTTGATGTAGTCCATGCAACCGAATAATTCTCAACAACCTGGAGGAAATAAGAAAAGGAACAAAAAGAAAAATCCCATTACCGAGAAATGGATTGCCTCCACTAAAAACACCCAAGTGGGAGGAACTAAGGGGAAAAAGAAGAATCATTTTCCCTGTATGATTTGTGGGGATGACCACCCTACTCACTAGTGTCCTTGAAATGATGAGGTTCATAGATTTTTGGCACAACATCGTATCTCCCAACAACCTACTATATTAAGGCATACTTTCCCCCCTCAACCATAAAACATGGCTGCCACAAATCTTTCCCCTCCTCAAGGGGGCATGGAAGGCACCCCTCATCATGAGGGGTCTTCCTCAAATGCTTCCATTTTTATGTGTGACCAAACGATTAATTTGTAGACTAGGGCCAAAAACTATGACATTTATGGGCCTTCCCATGCTGTTCCATAAGAAACATATTCTTCCCAGCCTGGTGGCTCTCTTCATATTGAGAAGCCATATTTTGAAACACTACTTCACCCCCCAAAGGGTGTTCTTCGATGAACGATGCATAATCCCAACACCCGAGTCTCCCACTACTATAGTATTGTGGAAGACTTGGCCTAGGCACCTTGTTCCATGTAGACACTTGGATTCCTCCAAAGATTCCCCACACAGTGGAAAGCCTTGTTGTCAGTGATAGGTAGGGTTGATACCTTGGAGTTGAGTTTGATGACCTCTGATTCTTCTCAGGCTACTCATAGGCTCTTCTATCAGGTTTCTTTCCAGATCATAGTGCGATCGTTGGGGAAAAACATCTACTAGACAATGGTGTATGAAGGAGCCTCAACTTGCATCATGTCTATTTATTGTTGGAAGTCCCTTGGTTCTCCTAAGGTCAATACGTCTACCAAACTATTGAAAGCATTTGATAGACACATGTTCCAATCCCATGGAATAATCACCGCCTGGACCATTGAGTTAGGTGGTAAGGATGTCTTTGTTGATGTGGAGGTTTTCAACGCACCTCTTTAGTGAAATTTTTTACTCGGGTGTACTTAGTTCTATGACATGACTACATTTGTCTCATAGGTATTTAGGGTCCTACACTTCTCTCACTAAGGGAAAATCACTATGATTGATCAACTTGAGTTCTGCACCCTAGACCTTAGATCCAATGTGGGGTCTAATGTACCCCTTTTTTGTTGATGCCACATAGTCTTATATGAACGTTGGTGCAGGGATGTTCAAATATCTGTCACTCATGGGAATGTTTCCCCTTCCCCCGCCATCTCCTATTGAAACCATTGCTCATATTAACATGATTTCATCATTTTCCAGTGGATCGCTTGGGTCTTTTGATCCTTGGGTGGTACCTCACTCCAGGGATGTTGAATCATATGGAGATTCAATTCCAGTCAACACAATTGATATTTTTGATCCAACAATCCCATCAAAATCTGATGATATTTTTCAACACCTCCATCCTCATATGGATTGTGATCAACCTACTTCGCCCAAATGGATTGTTGACTCTTCTCCTTCACACAATTTCCTAGACATTGAGTTTCCTTTAGAAGATGCCATCTTGGAATTATGGCTTCCATAGAAAATCCAAAGGATGAGGTGATGCATCAATCATCTTTTCCTGATTCATAACAAGCAAGAGTTGACATGATGAGTCTCGATTCGAGACTGGGGGAATTTGCTGGGGAATCCAGTGAAACCCCTATTCTTCACCCTTTTCCACCTTAGATTTTTTTTTGAACTTGCCACCAAATTCTAACCTTCCCCTTCCCTCAAAGATGCACGTTTCCTACTTCCTTCATGTATTGATAGATCCCATCAAGGAGCTTCCCTATCTCATTACACCACTCACAATGAGTATCTTCGACTACATAAATTTGTTTCTATGTGGCATGACCCCGACATGGTGTGCCATATGATACCAAAAATGGATCATGAGTTAATCATAGATGAAAAAAATCCTTGGCTTGAGCCTTGCAATGGGATATACATTTCTTAAATCATCAATATGTGAAATGCCTTATACATGGGTGTGTGCTTTTTGTTTTGCATATATCATATCCAAAAAATCCAAAAATATTTTTATTTTTTATGATTTCACTATGTGTTTTGATCCTGGAATCTAGTTTACATGTATTGATAGGATTATAGGGACTTATTTTACAAGGATGGTGACATCCACTACACTTGAGGTATATATTCCCAAAATTTCATATATGGATAGGTGTTTCCCTACATTTCCTGCTTTGCATCATTAATCGTCTTTATTGTCAGCATTATGCCTTAGGTTTGAACCCGGATGGTCGCAACACTAGCCACTCTTTGTTCATGTTGTAACTGGTTCGATAATTCTTACCCTTCATGGGGGCCCTATTTAGCACCCAGATTTTTTTTTGGTTCCCATACTACATTTTTTCCATAGGCCCGAGATTCCTCCTTTAGCTCCATAATGACTTGAATATTGACCCCCATTTTCCTATATTCTATATTCTCTCCATATCCCATGGGGGTTCCCAAACATTTTTATTGTTGCATAATGGTTTCCTATGCATTTTCTTCTCGCATCATGATCTCTTCATTGCACTACTATTTTCCTATATCCCGCTTATCTCTATGCAGAAGCCTTGACCATCCGCCTCTTGCATTATTTGGCCTTTATTTTGCATCCATCTACCCAGGGAGAGAACAACTGATAAGAGTGGATCTCAATTTTCTGTACCATTTTCAATCATTTTTCTTAGGTCGGTTCCATGCGTTTGGAACATAGAAGCATGTTGGTAAGCCACTCATCCTCTCCAGACAAGTACACTTTTATCCCTTTTCCTGACTCGTTAAAGGACATGAAAAAGACACATCACCAATATACTTTTAATTTTTTTTCGGGATCATTTAAACTGAATGAAAAATACATGATCGAACATACTTTTATTCCTTTTTTGTGCTCATTAAACCATGAAGGAGGCAAAAATAAAAAAAAATACAAAAAGAGTGGGGGGGTTTTCACCATTGGTCTATTGTCAAAATGGTAGCATCAGTTGAGTTGCCCTTGAACATAACACCTATTTGAGTCATCATCATACAATTGGTTTTTATCTTTCCTGGGATCCATCCCGTAATATGAGTTAGAGATACTCTTCTGACTAGTTACTCTTCCATTCATTATGGAGATCGGTACGATGCCTCCAGTTTTGTTGCACTATATTTTTCCAACTCTTATGTCTTGCCTCCAAGTCCCCATTGTATCATGCTATATGTTCAAGGGAAGTTTAAGCCTAAGTTGTCCATTTGCTATTTTTTTTACTTTTCGAGTTGGCCATTCCTCTGTAAGTTTTACTTTGCAATACTCTCTCTTCACATAATCTCTTGGTGTATGTTTCATGTCGATTGGTGGGGGATACATCAAGGCCCTCCTTCAACGGATCTCTTCCTACCGACTTGCGAACATTATATAGGAGAGGGATCTAGAAACCATCTAGTACCTTGGAGCTTGTAGTCCTTAATGGCATGCCTCCTCGTGATTGAAAACGAGTTTACATAATTGACTCCTGATCAATTGATTCTACAATTGTTCGATACTAGCTCATCTATTCACACTTGCTAGATTGTACTAGGTACCTTTGGGTCCATCTTCATCATCGATGGGTCCGCTTGCATTTGTTAATGATATACATCAATGACCGGTACTCAGATGGTTTCTACCCTGCTCGACATTAGCTCATTTATTCGCATGGTGTAGATTCATACCATCAGGTTTCGGGATGAAGACCTTGGGTTTGGGGCCACATCCTTCATTCAGAGGACCCCTCCCAAGTTGCGATGGAGTGTATCACTTGTATATGAGTACATTGAAGACTTCGAGGGAACTCTCCTATGTGCGCATTATCTTCTTGACATCTATATGTTATGTCATAGATCCACATTGTATTTGTTGGTGGTGTTATCTCCATTTTGTGGGATAACTAAGGAGATGATGTCTTGAGCCCCTTAGGTTGCATATATGGAGTGTCAAGAGACCACATGACCAACAATGTCCACTTGCACATACAAAATCCCACTCTATAAATAAATTTTGATCCATTTTTTAGTGCATCCACCACACCAGCTAGCTTCTAGAAGGAAGATGGGTCTTGCTCCATGCGGTACAAGGTATTGTGGAAGGTAATCACCCTAATATTTAAGTAATTTAAACATGTTGTATTTGGTCTTCTTTTGATTATATAATTCATGCTTCAACATTATGAATTTGATTGTATTTCACCTTGGTGAGTGTCATATATTACCTAGTAAGTGCCCAACCTTTGGGGAAGGTTTGTGATTGGGTATCCCTTGAGGGGTTACCGTACCATTCCCAACCATACTTACCACTTTTTTATCATTAAATTCCCATCATATTTCCCTCTTCTAGGCCCTTTGGCTTTAGTGGCCCAGGAAGGGCATGTACCTCATTTAATGGGAAGAAGGGGATGAAGGAACAAAGGGATTATTGTTGGCTAAAAAGATAAAATCCTAAATATAGACCTTCCAGATGCTTCGCCCAGGTGTTCCTAAGAAAGAAATGAAAAACTTCTCTATAAGAAATTGAGACCTACAAAAACAAATGATAATGAATGCTTAAGGGGTTAGTTGGAGGATGGGAGGTCTCATCACGAGCCGACCTATCGTGATCATTAGTATTTAGTGGTATGAAATTACCATCATCTGGTCACAAAGCTAGGGTAGTGGCTCTTAGTTACACAATTGAGAGAAAGGGGCTCTCATCACAAGCCAACCTTCTCATCTCCATGAGGTATTTGTGAATGACATTTTCATTCTATGAACACCAAGCCAGGACAATGGCCTTCAACTTGTAACTTAAAACATGAAAGAAATAAAAATAAATAAAATAATAGAAAGAATATGGGCTTGGAAAAAGTGCATCACGAACAAAGGTTCCACACACCCTCTACAAAGGAACCCATAAATGAGATAATACGAGCCCTTGTATGTCATGAAACTCATATACCTATGAAGTCTAAGCCCCTTCCACCTCATCATTCATTATGTGAAATTGAAAGGCCATCCTTGGGAGCATCCTCTACTTGAGGGATTTGGTCTACCCAATAGGAATTTTATGACACCCCTCCCATACTTAAACTTGGTCAACTATATAGGGTTTTTGAGCATTTGTTTAATTTGACGAAGTAGTTTTGATGCACATGTTTAGGTGTCTTTCTTATTAGATTTGTTTTACACTTGTCATGATATCTTTAAGTTAATATCTTTGGAGGGTGTACCCTTTTGTTTTGCAGGACCTTGCTTGGTGGTCAATTTTGGGAGAACAAGCCTAGCTTGGGATTCCATGGGGAAAGGACCCCACAGGTTGGATGTTGTAGGCCCACACACTGGATCATAGAGAAATTTCTTTGTAGAATTACATGGCATCATGGAGGATCTTATATAGCCCCTATTACCCAAATGACTTGCCTAGGAGAGGCAAAACATCACCTTTTGAGGGTTGACGTCATGCTTGAGGGGGTTTGATGGTGATGGAGTTATTGCACATTGACACTTGGCATATTTTGACTGAAGGAGGCATGTATTGACCCTATCACATTATGATGAGGCTCAAGGAACCCCAACAACCTCCATTTTATTCTCCAATGACTTACTCAAAGTGTTAAAACATCCCCTAAAGGGGCGACACCATCTTATTTTTAGGGTTTCTATTGTGTTAAAGTGAAAATTAAATATTATTATTTGTTTCAAGGGGTAATATAAGGGTTTTTTACCCCTTATCTTATGTTTTACCCTTGTTAAGTGGAAAAACTATGTTTTAATATTTTTTTATAAATAGAGATCACGTGAATCTCATTTCATAACATAACTCTCCCATTGTGAGAAG
>JZKD02S0859188.1:147082-158846 GCA_000966675.3 Picea glauca
AATTTACTAACTTCGATGTGTGCTCTAATGTAATGTACCTATTTTGAACCCAATTTGTAATTATTCATATAGGCTAGTGAGTTGTTGGCACCAATATTTGGTTTTGTGTGCACCTGAGTACTTTGTGAATATTTAGAGTTCTCTTAAATCCATTAGGAACCCACTCTGGACAATATTTTTTCTACTCTAAATTGCTTTACGTTTCCTATAATCTAACTCCCATACCTAATTTACTAACTTCGATGTGTGCTCTAATGTAATGTACCTATTTTGAACCCAATTTGTAATTATTCATATAGGCTAGTGAGTTGTTGGCACCAATATTTGGTTTTGTGTGCACCTAAGTAGTGTGTGAGGATTGTTATCAAAGAAAGGGTGCACACATTTCACAGTGTTGCGCGCACCTGGGTAAGTGTGTGTGGTCGCACATCAAATAAAGGGTGCACACATTTCACAGTGTTATGTGCACTTGAGTAGGTGCATGGGGATTACCTTGAAGTGCGCATCGAACCGAGTTATATATATATGGATGTGTATGTATTGTTTTAGGCTGAAAAGCCTATGTGGTTATGGGGCTAGTGAGTCGGGATGCAAATAGGTGAGTGCACCTATCCTTGTAAAATTTAATCACCCTCAAGTTATTAATAATATCACATTGTTGTGCGTAGACCTCTCAGACAAAAAGAGACATGGGGATAAACTCCACTGAAAAGGGAAAAGAGGGGACTTCAGTCCAAGGGATTATTTTATTAATATTTCCAAAAAGTGTAATTTATAGATAATTATTTATCTTAAGTTCCAGAGGTATGGGAATGAGTCACCATGTGGCTAAAGCTAATTTTGAAGGTGACAAGTGTCTAGTTTAATTCATGTAATATATATTGTTGACCTTAGTGTATTTCGAAAGAAAAAAAATCATTCATCTCATTCTTGGATCATTCATACTAACACTCCTCCTAGGGGAATATAGAATTAACTACCATTGTATAGCCCCGTGCTTAGGAAAAACTGGTTTGTGGTCGAAGAGGTGGGTTGTCAAGAACATGAGCATTCTCTCCAGGTGATATACTTGTTGTCAAAGAGGCAGGTTGTCAGGCCCGTGAGCATTCTCTGCAGGTGAGAGATTTTTTTACGAAGATGCGAGTTCTCAGGCCCATGAGAATTCTCTCAAAGTGAGATATTTGTTGATGAAGAGGTGGGTTTTCAGGCCCGTGATCATTCTCTTCGGGTGAGAGTTTTGCTAGTAATGTTTCCCTGGTGCATTGGGCATAAGTTACAGGGATTTGAGACTGCCTGTCTGACCTGTTTCTGAATCCTTGGAAGGGAAGTGGGACAGTCGAGGGATTTTTGAGCAGAGAATGGGCACACTTCCTGGGGTGGGACATGCATGTGGGGAATGAGAGACTTTAATCTAGTTGCAACAATTGGGCACCTTGGACTCAACAATTGTATTTATTATCACACCTTAGCCTGGCATTAAGAATCTTTTTTCCTTCATGGAGTTTAATCCCCAGTTAGGGGGTGACCTATTGCTGAAAGTATATGAGAAATAAAGTCTATGGCTAGGAGGAACATATGAGCTCTACGCACAGTTGGCGAATTTTCATAAAAGATAAGTTTCATTTATGTGCTTGTCTCATTTATTGTGTGATTAATTATCTATGTATGATATGGTTTTAATTCTTGTATGATGTTTCATATAAGTAATTATTGTTATTCTATATAATGTTGCGTGCAAACGTAAGTGTGGTTTTGATATTTAGTTAAGAATTCACAGATTTCGTGATGAGAGAAGAAAAACAAGAAGCATTGAAAGGAATCGTCACCACTCACCAAAGCATTCATTTGGGAAGGCACGTAGTAGATCAAGTCCATCTCCTTTCAGAAATCATAAGAGAAGGACTAGGGTGGAAGAGATACAAGGAGAAATGAATAAGATCAAGCCTCCTACCTTTGATGGTGAGCACAAGAAGAATGAATATGCAAAGACCTGGCTTCTGGGTATGAGGAAGTACTTCTAGCTACATAATTATTTTGTGCAGATAGAAGGGACAATTTCCATCTATCAGCTAAAAGGAAAATCTTAAATGTGGTGGGATCAGTTCATGAAAGTGTGACACATTGATGAAAAGAAGGTTACTTGGAGGGAGTTCAAGAGGTATTTTCCAAAGAAATACTTAACCAAGAGATACTATGACAATAAATTGAACGATTTCTTTGAATGCAAGATTGGGAGTATGACAATAGATTAGTATGAAAGAAGATTCTTAGAGATGCAGAAATATGTCACATTCATCAAGGATGTTAAAGTTAAAATTCAAAGGTACTTGAATGGGATTACCTCATTTATCAGTGACAAGATACAATATGATGACCCTAAGACATACGAGGAAACCATAAGGTACGCTAAATGTATTTATGATAAGAAAAGGGGAAGACCAACTTTCCAAAAGGCTTGGGAAGACGAGATGAAAAACAAGGTGGAACAAAGGAAGAAGGGGACTGAGCCACCATTTTTCTGAAATACTGCACAAGGATAGACAACTCCCAAGGAGCTCGGGATGATAGAGATAGTGGGGAAAAAACCAAGGAAACAACCTATTCAATGTTGGGGTTGTGGCAGAGATCATATGTATAAATATTTCCCTCAAGGAGGTGAAAAAGAGAGGACTATGCATAGTGTACAACAATATGCGACAGTTAAATACATGGGCATAAATGTACCTAGGATTTATGAAGCCCTAGATAACAAGCAATATGAGTTTTAGTTGCACATGCTTGAAGTGGAAGGTAAGATTAATGACCAACCCATTGCTATTTTAATTGATTCAGGAGCTAGTAATGGTTATCTAGATCCTAAGATGGTGGAAAGATTCCAATTGCCAAGAAGCAAGATTGGAAAACCTTGGTTGGTGTAGTTAGCTACAGGAGAAAGAAGGAAAATTAATGAGATGGTTAAGGTATGTCCAATGGATATGAATGGGAAGAGTGAAAATTATGGTTTGAATATAATACCTTTGGGATATTATGATTTCCTCACTAGTATGGATTGGTTCGACCAACATCATGCCATTCTAGATTGTTACAATAAGGAATTTACTTGCTTGTATGAGAAAGGAAACTTAAGGACAATTCAAGGAATTCCAAGAGTTGTCACTATTATAGAAGTTACAACCTTGCAATTGAAGAAAAGCTACAGGAAAGGATGTCAAGTATTTGCAGTGCACATGGAGGAGGCATCTAAGAATAAAGTGCCAAACGTTGAAGATTGTGCAATACTGAAATAATTTGAGGATGCATTTAAAGAGATAGTGGGGTTACCACCAAAAAGAGATATTGATTTATCTATAAATATGATGCCAAGAGAAGCTCTTGTATCCAAGGCTCCTTGTAGGATGAGTATGCCAGAGCTGAAGGAATTACATATGCAACTTTAAGAGATTTTTAAGAAGGGGTATATACACCCAAGTGTGTCACCTAGGGGTGCCCCAGTAGTTTTCATGAAGAATAAGGATGGGACATTGAGGATTTTCATCGACTTGAGGAACTTGAACAAAGTAACAGTAAAGAACAAGTATAATTTTCTAAGGATAGATGATGTATTTGATCAGGTTAAGGGTGTGTACATATTTTCAAAGATTGATCTTAGATCTATATATCACCAAGTGAGAATTAAAGAAAAATACATCAGCAAGACTGCCTTCAGTACAAGGTATGTACATTATGATTTTACAGTGGTGCCATTTGGGTTGTCAAATGCACCAACTATCTTCATGTGTTTGATGAATGGAGTTTTTAGAAATTACTTAGATAAGTTTGTCATTGTATATCTAGATGACATACTTATTTACTCAAAGTTTGAAGAAGAGAATGAACAACACTTGATGATGGTGCTACAAGTATTGAGGGAGCATTGGTTGTATGCAAAGTTGAGCAAGTGATCATTCTACCAGCTACAGATTCATTATTTGGGTCATATCATTTCCAAGGACGGAATAACTGTGGATCCATAAAAGATAAAGGCCATTGAGGAATGTCCAACACCAAGAAATGTCACAGAGGTGAGTTCCTTCATGGGACTTGTATGTTATTACAGAAGGTTTATTGAAGGATTATAAAAAATTGCACACCCAATTACATCCTTGCAAAAGAAGAGTGTGCGATTTGAATGGAATCCAAATTTTGTAAGGAGTTTTCAGAACTTGAAGAGTTTATTGACAAGTGAACCAATTTTGAGAATTGTTGATTCAGATGAAGACTTCATTGTATGTACATACGCTTGCAAAGAAGGGCTTGGGGGAGTCCTTAGTCACAATGTGCATTTGATATGCTATGAATCAATAAATTTAAAAGATCATGAAAGGCTCCATGATACTCATGACTTAGAATTGGCAGCCATAGTCCATGCCTTGAATATGTGGTGACACTATCTCATGGGTAAAATATTTGAGCTAAGAACATACCATACTGGTCTGAAGTATTTGTTTGGACAACCAAGTTTTAATGCCAGACAAATTAGTTGGTTAGAATTCCTTAGTAAGTATGACTTTGACATAAAGCATATCAAAGGAAAAGAGAATAAGGTGGCTCACACACTCAACATGAGGGTGCACAAAATGCATTGTAATGTTCCTCATTACGAGCACTACAAAAATGACCTGATACCAACTTGTAATGTTCCTCATTACCAACACTACAAAAATGCTCTGATACCAATTTGTAATGTTCCCCAACTTACTACTAAGAAACATTACTACAAAATCAAGTGTACAGATTCTACTCTATAACATTGGTCTAGGAAAAAATACTTGAAGTAACGAGCTCAACCCCAAGTTGGGTCGTGCCACACAAACATTCATCTTTTGACACAACTTATAACATCGAAAGTAACATAATACAACTACGTGCTCTGATACCAATTTGTAATGTTCCCCAACTTACTACTAAGAAACATTACTACAAAATCAAGTGTACAGATTCTACTTTATAACATTGGTATAGGAAAAAATACTTGAAGTAACGAGCTCAACCCCAAGTTGGGTCGTGCCACACAAACATTCATCTTTTGACACAACTTATAACATCGAAAGTAACATAATACAACTACGTGCACACACATACTTCAAACACAACATTATTGTGCATGTAATTCACTCTAAATATGTGATCACTACTGCGCGCACAACCATTTTTGGAATCACATGCAAATTATGTTCTCCTTATGTGCGTGGAATACTTCCCTGCATGCACAAAAGAATACAACCTCTTTTGTTTATGGAGTATTTTCCAAATGCATACGACCATTATAACTTCACCTCTGAAACTCATGAGAATTATTATAAGATTAACTTAACAAAAATAACTAATAAAAAATGTCATACTCTGCATGTACGACTACAAATACTGAATATCAACACCACACTTACATGTGCAAGCAACATTATACAAAATAAAAACAATTACTTACATGCAACATATTACAATAATTACACCCATATCATACATAGATAATTAAGCACACAGTAAATGAGACAAACACATAAAGGACACTTATCTTTTATAAAAAGTAACCAATTGCACGCGGAGCTCAACTGTTCCTCCCATCCATAGACTTTGTTGCTCATATAATTTCATCAATAGGTCACCCCTGAGCTAGGGATTAAAATCCACAAGTGAAAAATGATTCTTAATACAAGGCTAAGGTCTGATAATCAATAGAATTGTTCATTCCAATAATCTGTTCTGGTGGATGATTTTTTTATACTCATTGACTAGCTGTCTTAGGAGGTATTTGTTGCTCATCTTCCTCTTATTCTTCTTCTAGATGATCTTCTTCCTTTTCTTCTTCTTCTACTTCTTCTTCTTTTATATCTTCCTCGTTATCGCGTTCTTCTGAATCTTCACTTCCTTCTTTTCCTTTCCGTACATCTATCTCGTCAATTGTTACATTCATGCTTTCCACGATTATGTTCAATCTTGGATTGAAGCATCGATATTCTTTGTTTTTTCTTGAATACCCAACTAGTATGCCTTTATCAACTCGAGAGTCAAATTTTCCAATCCTACCATATCCTCTTTTGACATAACACTTGCTTCCAAATACTCGGAAATGCTTCACATTTGTTGGTCTTCCTTTCCATAAATCATAGGGAGTCCTATCACTGCTACTTCCAAGCATTCCTCTATTCAAGATGTGAACTATTGTATGTACTGCTTGTGCCCAAAATATGTCACTCAACTTGGAATATTTCAACATGGTTCTAGCCATTTCCTGCACTATTTTTTTCTTCCTTTTGACAACTACATTTTGCTGAGGTGTCCTAGATGTCGAGAATTGTCTCTTAATTTCATGTTCACCACATAAATTCATGAATTCCTTTGACATAAAATATCCTCCATTGTATTATCTCAAACACTTGATTTTCAAATCCATCTCTATCTCAACCATATCTTTGTATATCTTGAAGTGTTCGAGTGCCTATGACTTCTTCCTAAGAAATCAAACTGCAGTCATTCTTGTCTAGTCATCAACCAGCAACACAAAATATTGTTCTCCATTCAATCCCTTCATTCTTGTAGGTCCACATAGGTCAATGTGTATGCTATCCAATGGTTTTGTCATGGAATACTCTTTTAATTTTAACTTGGTCCCATTTTGTTTTCCTTGTAGATAATGCTAACATAGAGTATTTGTTGGATTTGAACTCTCAGGAATTTCATTCACTTCTTCCTCTCTATTGATTTTGACAAGGTTATCAAAGTTCATGTGACCCATTCTTTTGTGCCAAATCCAACTTTCATTTTCCTTTCCTAAGAAACATTTTTCCCTTCCAATCTCATTTAGGACATATATGTTGTTTGGAGTTCTTCTAGTTATAGCCACCAATTTACCTTATCCTTCTTTCCTTATCTCACATTTGTCAGAGTCAAACAAAAGTTTGTGTCCTTGATCACACAATTGACTTACACTTAGAATATTGTGCTTCATATCTTCGACCAGAAGAACATTTTCTTCCTTGTCATCTTTGCTTCCAAGCTTGATTGTGCCTCTTCCTATAATTATGGATGAGTTATCATTTCCAAATGAAATTGATCTATATTGTTCCTTCTTAAGTGTTAGAAACTTTTTATTGTCACCTATCATATGCTTTGAGCAACCACTGTCAACATACCGCACACTTCTCTTGTGTTTAGCTTGTAAATCAAGCGAGCATTCTTTAGTGTTGAATTGATCTTGCTTCCTTCTCTGTATCCTTTGTGGTTTTTGTTTGATATTCTTCTTTGGTTCTATTTTTCTACCCTCATTTCATAAGATGTGAATATTCCATGTAGCTCATACGTGCTCAAACAGTCAAGATATGTTCTTTCTTCCAGGGATGATATATTAGGATCAAATCTCATAGGTATAGATCTTAGAGATTTTTGAACGACCATTGATTCATCAACTTCTTCTCCCAATCCTCTAATAATGTTCATTGTTTCGTCAACTCGTAGAAAGTAGGTTGAAATGTCTTCATCTTCCTTCATATTCAGTTTCTCAAACTTATCTCTAAGGGTTTGAAGCTTAGCCCCCTTGAATTTGGTATCTCCTTCATAAATATTTTGAAGTTTATCCCAAAGATCCTTTGCGATCTTGCAATGCATTACTTTGACAAATATTAAATCATCCAGACTGATTATAATGGTACCTTTATCCTTTTATTTTTTATCTCTGAGTTTATTTCCATCTTTTTTAGTTGGGGGAGTGGTTGGTGATACATATCTGTCTACTACTGACTACCAAACATCAAATTCCTATGCCTCTAAAAAGGTTTTCATCATTTTATTCCAAAATGCATACTTTTGTGTATCAAACCTTGGTGCTCCAATCTTGGCATATTCCACGATCTCCTTCCATTGGTTAAACTGTTTCTTGAATGACCTACTATGATACCATTTTTTTGAATACCAAGAGAGGGGGTGAATCAATATGAGTAATTTATTACCAATTTTAACCACAATGTCTATTATTTAACTTTATGAGCAGTATTCAACAGTTTAACATTAGCATTTAATGTATCATCAACAATAAAAATAAACCATGAACAATAAGCAATCATAAATACATAGTACACTATAATTTTACATGGAAACCCAATGCGGGAGAAAACCACAAAATACTTTTCTTATATGTCAGAAGAAATACATTCATAGGAAGCATAAACTTCCTTATTTTCTAGCTACAACTGGAAGGAGGCTCCAACCCCCTAATTTTTAAGCTCCAAACTGAAGGAAGCTCCAACACCCCAATTCTCCAGCACCAACCGGAAGGAGGCTACAACCCCCTTTCCTTGCCCCGTCCAACCACCCAAAAATATAAATGTAGACAACCTATCGCTACCACTGAATCAATCAACCTCTTATTGATATTCCACTGTCACTTCCACAACCTCTCATTGTTGTTATTATTCATCAATTGTTACCACTCAACCCCTTATGCCTCAAACCCTCATACCAAGATCCACAATAATTTCTTCCAAATCAAATACTCATTAACTACTAAGACATTTTTGTTATGTACTACTGCAGAATATAGACCCTAACACACACAATAAACCATACCTCTCAAACTATAGCTGACCTGTTGGATCTAATCTTCTGAACTTCATCTTTTCTCAACATATCTGTACCATATGCTCTTTAAATTCATCAATTTTAGTGCTCTATCCCACTATCACTCGTGGCTATCTTCTCCCTACTTTCTCTGCAACTCATATTTATTTTCTTCTCCATACATAAACATTTTCCTTCACTGAAACATGTCTATGTTCGTGCTTCTATGAGTGTACAACTCATGTATTCCCGTGCTCTCCTCCACTGCAAATCACGAATAATATTAGGAAAATCATAGAAAAATAAGATCAACTTCGTCCCTTCGGCTCCTGCAACTTTTGTCTTCATTGAACTTCATTTCCTCAGACTCACTGCTTCATATCTGTCAATAATACATGCCCATAAATATTCAATGTGCTCAATAGGTGTTAATAAAAGTCTCTTAAAGTCTTATTTATACTTCCCAAGTGACTTCCTTTAGGGGATAGATTGTAACTGTTTTACCCCTTTTCCTTATTTTAGGGATAACCCACACTCTCTTGTTGCAACCAATTTACCCTTAATTAAATTCTTGTTTCAACTGATTTACCCTTAATGAATGACATGTAACTTCTTGTTGACCTTTTAGGGGCTTCTAGATCATTCTTTGGGGTCCTCCACCTTTATAAGGTCGTATCTCATCAACCGTGAGGAACCACGTGGTGTACCACATATCATCAGAAATGACATGATACATATTGTCCATACATGAATGAATTACCTACATTTAGACTATCCTTCATGTCCTTTTTTCCTTGATCAACTATGGGTTTCATAACAATACCTTCAGGGATTCCTAACTTCTTCAACGGTTGACATCAATGACAACCAATCTTTCAACAAATGGCACATCATGGGTGAGATACATAATAGTTCTCTCATTGACCATTTCCACCCTCACCACTACCAGGTGCATCCCCAAAGATGACTTTCCTCCTCTTGCTCCCAATGAAAACTTGAGTCTTCTTGTATCTCAGAGTTGTTAATATTTCTAGAGAATAGAAAACGAAACAACATTCTTATAATTTTTCTTTCCATAATGAATTAACACACTTACAAAATCATGCTTTATAATTGAAGCTAAGAAAACTCACCCCAAATGAGAGTATAAGTCATGAGGGTGTTTCCCTCCTCCACGGCCCTATCCTCTTTGTGATGCCTCCATGCATTAGTTTCAAGAATCAAAGCATGAAATTTAATCAAAATTCCTAAAATCAATCCCATTCATGATAGATAAAAATTTCATCAATGAATGATCTCACCCTAAATAATTGTGACAACAATGGATATTGGCTAGAAAATAGAGCACTTGGATGGAGAAGTTTCTCCAATGAAACAATTGTTGTAGGGTCAATAGGTGTAGACATAGCAGATGAAATAATGGGGGATGCAATAGGGTGAATTGGTGTAGGGTGGACTAGTGCGGCCACAATGGATGAAACAAGGTGGGCTACCACAAGGAAAAGAGGTGCATCAATAGTGGATGCAAAGAGGGGGATTGTAGCAACACTTATTGATGCACAATAGATGGGTACAACCACTGTGGATGGATGGAATGGAAAAGGTGGAGGGGGGTGGGAGATGATAAACCCACATGAGTTTTAGAATGGGATGAAGTGCCATGGGGAGGGAGGAATGGAATCTCAGGTGTTAGGGTAGGGTGGATAAGGATCGTACTTTCCTTGTTACCTGGGACATACGACGTGCATGTATGAGGGATGGGGGAAGAGGGTATTGGTGAATAAATGAATAAATGAATAATTATGGTGATTTCGTACACACTACAAAAACTTGAAATTCAAACAAAATAAGATAACAATTTTCACATTAAAACAAGATTTAACTCAACACATGATACCTATGAATGGGGAAATCTATGGATCACAGGTGGATATGGTTCATCTTGCTTTGGAATGGAAACCTATAGAAAAAAACAACATTATAGTTGATTTCTCATAAATAATTTGGACATTTACAAACCATCAAATTTACAAAGACTGTTAAGTTTAATGTGTTGATAACTTATGTGTATTTGTACCTATTTCTTGTTAAAACAAGTACATAGAAGGTAGAGAAGTTTGAACTCGATTGAAAGATAACTAAAAAAACATTTCACTTATAGTTATGTAGATAATAATTGATGTTAGTGAGAAGGACATGCCTCTTTTGATCCTTCAATGAATTTTATTGATGTTTGAAGCAGTGATATGAAGCCTCTCATTCTTCTCTATGTTAGATAGGTTCTTAATCTCAAAATGGTTTTTGGAAGAATAAGAAATGGATAGATTCTGGGTAGGTATTGGGGGTTATTCCAACCATATGCCAATTTTACATCATATGGCTCCAGGGAATACAACAAACACCTTTCCCTATACAAAATTTAACCCCTTTTGGCTTGTAAATGAATAATACATCGAGTTGGTGGCGAATTGAAACATTTTATTGATGATGGGAAATTGGCTATGGAATAATTTCAATATAACCTTGTAAACATTAAGAAATTGACTCACGATTAGACAAAGGGGAATGCAAATGGATAGAAGGTTTCCCAAGAATAAATTAAAATGAAGCTAGAAAATACCTATAAGTAAATAACCATAGGACTATTCTTGAAGAAAGAACAAAAATAACTAGGATGGATAAAGGAACAAAAGAGAAATATCTTGAAATGGGAGGAGGATAAGTAGAGGTAGAGGAGTAGGGTGATTTGGCTAAATTTGGGGGATGAAACTTCCACCTTCTTGCACAATTATTCTAGCATGATAAATATTAGAAATAGAATTCAGAAAAATAGAAATACTAATGGAGAAATTGTTGAAATAATGTAACTGCAAAGTGTATTCTGATTATTATTTGATATATTATTCATTGGATCAATCCCCATTGTGGATTGATCATGTCGGCTATTGTAAAGGACCAAATTCCCTTTTGCGGATTGGTCATAATGTAATTGTAATAGGCAAAAGAAGAAGTCGGCCCCAGAATATATCAAAGAGGCCCCATAATATAATAAAGGTGGTTATAACCACCCAGTAGAAGAATTTTTCCCTGCCAGTGAAAAGATACTTCCACACGTGCCAGATTTGTATAAATAGGGAGGCTAGCGCCTCACTTAGACACACACTCACTTGTT
>JZKD02S0859188.1:214126-250186 GCA_000966675.3 Picea glauca
TCAACAGTTTCTCCATTAGTATTTCTATTTTTCCGAATTATATTTCTAATATTTATTATGCTAGAATAACTATGCAAGAAGGTGGAAGTTTCATCCCCCAGATTTAGCCAAATCACCCTACTCCTCTACCTCTGCTTATCCTCCTCCCTTTTCAAGATATTTCTCTTTTGTTCCTTTATCCCTCCTAGTTATTTTTGTTCTTTCTTCAAGAATAAGCCTATGGTTATTTACTTATAGGTATTTTCTAGCTTCAATTCAATTTATTCTAGGGAAACCTTCTATCCATTTTCATTCCCCTTTGTCTAATCATGAGTCAATTTATTAATGTTTACAAGGTTATATTGAAATTATTCCATAGCCAATCTCCCATCATCAATAAAATGTTTCAATTCACCACCAACTCGATGTATTATTCATTTACAAGCCAAAAGGAGTTAAATTTTGTATAGGGAAAGGTGTTTGTTGTATTCCCTAGAGCCATATGATGTAAAATCAGCATATGGTTGGAATAACCCCCAATACCTACCTAGAATCTATCCATTTCCTATTCTTCCAAAAACCATTTTGAGATTAAGAACCTATCTAACATAGAGAAGAATGAGAAGCTTCATATCACTGCTTCAAACATCAATAAAATTTATTGAAGGATCAAAAGAGGCATGTCCTTCTCACTAACATCAATTATTATCTACATAACTATAAGTGAAATGTTTTTTTAGTTATCTTTCAATCGAGTTCAAACTTCTCTACCTTCTATGCACTCGTTTTAACAAGAAATAGGTACAAATACACATAAGTTATCAACACATTAAACTTAACATTATTTGTAAATTTGATGGTTTGTAAATGTCCAATTTATTTATGAGAAATCAACTATAATGTTGTTTTTTTCTATAGGTTTCCATTCCAAAGTGAGATGAACCATATCCACCTGTGATCCATAGATTTCCCCATTCCTAGGTATCATGTGTTGAGTTAAATCTTGTTTTAATGTGAAAATTGTTATCTTGTTTTGTTTGAATTTCAAGTTTTTGTAGTGTGTATGAAATCACCATAATTATTCATTTATTCACCAATACCCTCTTCCCCCATCCCTCATACATGCACGTCATATGTCCCAGGTAACAAGGAAAGTACGATCCTTGGCCACCCTACCCTAACACCTGAGATTCCATTCCTCCCTCCTCATGGCACTTCATCCCATTCTAAAACTCATGTGGGTTTATCATCTCCCACCCCACTCCACCTTTTCCATTCCATCCATCCACATTGGTTGTACCCATCTATTGTGCATCAATAAGTGTTGCTACAATCCCCCTCGTTGCATCCACTATTGATGCACCTCGTTTCCTTGTGGTATCTCACCTTGTTTCATCCATTGTGGCTGCACTAGTCCACCCTACACCAATTCACCCTATTGCATCCCCCATTATTTCATCTGCTATGTCTACACCTATCAACCCTACAACAATTGTTTCATTGGAGAAACTTCTCCATCCAAGTGCTCTATTTTCTAGCCAATATCCATTGTTGCCACAATTATTTAGGGTGAGATCATTCATTGATGAAATTTTTATCTATCATGAATGGGATTGATTTTAGGAATTTTGATTAAATTTCATGTTTTGATTCTTGAAACTATTGCACGGAGGCATCACAAAGAGGATAGGGCCGCGGAGGAGGGAAACACCCTCATGAATTATACTCTCATTCGGGGTGAGTTTTCTTAGCTTCAATTATAAAGCATCATTTTATAAGTGTGTTAATTCATTATGGAAAGAAAAATTATAAGAATTTTGTTTCGTTTTCTATTCTCCAGAAATATTAACAACTCTAAGATACAAGAAGACTCAAGTTTTCATTGGGAGTAAGAGGAGGAAAGTCATCTTTGGGGATGCACCTGGTAGTTGTGAGGGTGGAAATGGTCAATGAGAGAACTATTATGTATCTCACCCATGATGTGCCATTTGTTGAAATATTGGTTGTCATTGATGTCAACCCTTGAAGAAGTTAGGAATCCCTGAAGGTATGGTTATGAAACCCATAGTTGATCAAGGAAAAAGGACATGAAGGATAGTGTAAATGCAGGTAAGTCATTCATGTATGGACAATATGTATCATGTCGTTTCTGATGATATGTGGTACACCATGTGGTTCCTCGGTTGATGAGATACGACCTTGTAAAGTTGGAGGACCCCAAAGAATGATCTAGAAGCCCCTAAAAGGTCAACAAGAAGTTACATGTCATTCATTAAGGGTAAATTAGTTGCAACAATAATTTAATTAAGGGTAAATTGGTTGCAACAAGAGATTCTGGGTTATCCCTAAAATAAGGAAAAGGGGTAAAACAGTTACAATCTATCCCTTAAAGGAAGTCACTTGGGAAGTATAAATAAGACTTTAAGAGACTTTTATTAACACCTATTGAGCACATTGAATATTTATGTTCTAAATTTTTATGGTCATGCATTATTGACAGATATGAAGCAGTGAGTTTGAGGAAACGAATTTTAATGAAGAAAGAAGTTGCAGGAGCCGAAGGGACGAAGTTGATCTTATTTTTCTATGATTTTCCTAATATTATTCGTGAGTTGCAGTGGAGGAGAGCGTAGGAATCCATGAGTTGTACACTCATAGAAGCATGAACATAGACATGTTTCAATGAAGGAAAATGTGGATGTATGGAGAAGAAAATAAATCTGTGAGTTGCAGAGGAAGTAGGGAGAAGATAGCCACGAGCGACAGTGGGACAGAGCACTAAAATCCATGAGTTTAAAGAGGATATGGTACATATATGTTGAGAAAAGATGAAGTTCAGAAGATTAGATCCAGTAGGCCAGCTACAGTTTGAGAGGTATGGTTTATTGTGTGTGTTAGGGTCTATATTCTGTAGTAGTACATAACAAAAATGTCTTAGTAGTTCATGAGTATTTGATTTGTAAGAAATTATGGTGGATCTTGGTATGAGGGTTTGAGGCATAAGGGGTTGAGTGGTAACAATTGATGAAGAATAACAACAGTGAGAGGTTGTGGAAGTGACAGTGAAATACCAATAAGAGGTTGATTGATTCAATGGTAGCGATAGGTTGTCTACATTTATATTTTTGGGTGGTTGGACAGGGCAAGGAAAGGGGGTTGTAGCCCCCTTCCGGTTGGTGCCGTAGAATTGGGGTGTTGGAGCTTCCTTTAGGTTGGAGCTTAAAAATTAAGGGGTTGGAGCCTCCTTCCAGTTGTAGCTATAAAATAAGGAAGTTGGTGCTTCCTATGCATGTATTTCTTTTGACATATAAGAAAAATATTTTGTGGTTTTCTCTCGCATTGGGTTTCCACGTAAAATTCTAGTGTACTATGTATTTATGATTGCTTATTGTTCATGGTTGATTTTTATTATTGATGATACATTAAATGCTAATGTTAAATTGTTGAATACTGCTCATAAAGTTAAATAATACACATTGTGGTTAAAATTGGTAATAAATTACTCATATTGATTCACCCCCTCTCTCAGTATTCAAAAAAATGGTATCATAGTAGGTCATTCAAGAAACAGTTTAACCAATGGAAGGAGATCATGGAATACACCAATATTGGAGCACCAAGGTTTGATACACAAAAGTATGCATTTTGGAATAAAATGATGAAAACCTTTTTAGAGGCATAGGGATTTGATGTTTGGTAGTCAGTAGTAGATAGATATGTATCGCCAACCACTCCCCCAACTAAAAAAGATGGAAATAATCTCAGAGAAAACAAATCAAAGGATAAAGGCACCATTCTAAGCAGTCTGGATGATTTAATATTTGTCAAAGTAATGCATTGCAAGATCGCAAAGGATCTTTGGGATAAACTTCAAAGTATTTATGAAGGAGATACCAAATTCAAGGAGGCTAAGCTTCAAACCCTTAGAGATAATTTTGAGAAACTGAATATGAAGGAAGATGAAGAAATTTCAACCTACTTTCTATGAGTTGACGAAACAATGAACATTATTAGAGGTTTGGGAGAAGAAGTTGATGAATCAATGGTCCTTCAAAAATCTCTAAGATCTATACCTATGATATTTGATCCTAATATATCATCCCTGGAAGAAAGAACATATCTTGATTGTTTGAGCATGGATGAGATACATGGAATATTCACATCTTATGAAATGAGGGTAGAAAAATAGAACCAAAGAAGAATATCAAACAGGAACCATAAAGGATACAGAGAAAGAAGCAAGATCAATTCAACACTAAAGAATGCTCGCTTGCTTTACAAGATAAACACAAGAGAAGTGTGTGGTATGTTGACAATGGTTGCTCGAAGCATATGATAGGTGACAATAAAAATTTTCTAACACTTAAGAAGGAACAAGATAGATCAATTTCATTTGGAAATGATAACTCATCCATAATTATAGGAAGAGGCACAATCAAGCTTGGAAGCAAAGATGACAAGGAAGAAAATGTTCTTCTGGTTGAAGATATGAAGCACAATATTCTAAGTGTAAGTCAATTGTGTGATCAAGGACACAAAATGTTTTTTTACTCTGACAAATGTGAGATAAGGAAAGAAGAATCGGGTAAATTGGTGGCTACAACTAGAAGAACTCCAAACAACATATATGTCCTAAATGAGATTGGAAGGGAAAAATGTTTCTTAGGAAAGGAAAATGAAAGTTGGATTTGGCATAGAAGAAAGGGTCACATGAAATTTGATAACTTTGTCAAAATCAATAGAGAGGAAGAAGTGAATGAAATTCCTGAGATTTCAAAGCCAACAAATACTCTATGTTAACATTATCTACAAAGAAAACAAAATGGGACCAAGTTAAAATCAAAAGAGTATTCCACGAAAAAACCATTGTATATCGTACACATTGACCTATGTGGACCTACAAGAATGAAGGGATTGAATGGAGAACGATATTTTGTGTTACTGGTTGATGAATAGACAAGAATGACTGTAGTTTGATTTCTTAGGAAGAAGTCACAGGCACTCGAACACTTCAAGATATACAAAGATATGGCTGAGATAGAGATGGATTTGAAAATCAAGTGTTTGAGATAATACAATGGAGGATATTTTACGTCAAAGGAATTCATGAATTTATGTGGCGAACATGAAATCAAGAGACAATTCTTGGCATCTAGGACACCTCAGCAAAATGTAATTGTCGAAAGGAAGAACAGAGCAGTGCAGGAAATGGCCAGAACCATGTTGAAAGATTCCAAGTTGAGTGACATATTTTGGGCACAAGAAGTACATACAATAGTTCACATCCTAAATAGAGGAATGCTCAGAAGTAACAATGATAAGACTCCCTATGATTTATGGAAAGGAAGACCAACAAATGTGAATCATTTCCGAGTATTTGGAAGCAAGTGTTATGTCAAAAGAGGATATGGTAGGCTTGGAAAATTTGACTCTCGAGTTGATAAAGGCATACTAGTTTGGTATTCTAGAAAAAACAAAGCATATCGATGCTTCAATCCAAGACTGAACATAATCATGGAAAGCATGAATGTAACAATTGACGAGATAGATGTACGGAAAGGAAAAGAAGGAAGTGAAGATTCAAAAGAATGTGATAATGAGGAATATATAAAAGAAGAAGAAGTAGAAGAAGAAGAAAAAGAAGAAGATCATCTAGAAGAAGAATAAGAGGAAGATGAGCAACAAATACCTCCTAAGACACCTAGTCAATGAGTATAGAAAAATCATCCACCAGAATAGATTATTGGAATGAACAATTCTATTGATTATCAGACCTTAGCCTTGTATTAAGAATCATTTTTCACTTGTGGAGTTTAATCCCTAGCTCAGGGGTGACCTATTGATGAAATTATATGAGAAACAAAGTCTATGGATGGGAGGAACAGTTGAGCTCCGCGTGCAATTGGTTACTTTTTATAAAAGATAACTGTCCTTTATGTGTTTGTCTCATTTACTGTGTGCTTAATTATCTATGTATGATATGGGTGTAATTATTGTAATATGTTGCATATAAGTAATTGTTTTTATTTTGTATAATGTTTATTGTACATGTAAGTGTGGTGTTGATATTCAGTGTTTGCAGTCATACATGCAGAGTATGACAATTTTTATTAGTTATTTTTGTTAAGTTAATCTTATAATAATTCTCATGAGTTTCTGAGGTTAGGTTATAATGGTCGTATGCATTTGGAAAATACTCCATAAACACAAGAGGTTGGATTCTCTTGTGCACGCAGGGAAGTATTCCATGCACATAAGGAGAACATAATTTGCATGCGACGCCAAAAATGGTTGTGCGCACATTAGTGATCACATATTTAGAGTGGATTACATGCACAATAATGTTGTGTTCGAAGCATGCATGTGCACGTAGTTGTATTATGTTACTTTCGATGTTATAAGTTGTGTTAGAAGATGAATGTTTGTGTGGCACGACCCAACTTGGGGTCGAGCTCGTTACTTCAAGTATTGTTTCCTAGACCAATGTTATAGAGTAGAATCTGTACACTTGATTTTGTAGTAATGTTTCTTAGTAGTAAGTTGGGGAACGTTACAAATTGGTATTAGAGAATTTTTGTAGTGTTGGTAATGAGGAACGTTACAAGATGGTATCATATCATTTTTGTAGTGCTCGTAATGGGGAACATTACAATGCATTTCGTGCACCCTCATGTTGAGTGTGTGAGCCACCTTATTCTCTTTTCCTTTGATATGTTTTATGTCAAAGTCATACTTACTAAGGAATTCTAACCACCTAATTTGTCTGGCATTTAAACTTGGTTGTCAAAACAGATACTTCATACCAGTATGGTATGTTCTTAGCTCAAATATTTTACCCATGAGATAGTGTCACCACATATTCAAGGCATGGACTATGGCTGCCAATTCTAAGTCATGAGTATCATGGAGCCTTTCATGCTCTTTTAAATTTATTGATTCGTAGCATATCAAATGCACATTGTGACTAAGGACTCCCCCAAGCCCTTCTTTGCAAGCATATGTACATACCATGAAGTCTTCATCTGAATCAACAATTCTCAAAATTGGTTCACTTGTCAATAAACTCTTCAAGTTCTGAAAACTCCTTACAAAATTTGGATTCCATTCAAATCACACACCATTCTTTTGAAAGGATGTAATTGGGTGTGCAATTTTTTATAATCCTTCAATAAACCTTCTATAATAACATACAAGTCCCATGAAGGAACTCACCTCTGCGACATTTCTTGGTGTTGGACATTCCTCAATGGCCTTTATCTTTTCGGGATCCACAGTTATTCCTTCCTTGGAAATGATATGACCCAAATAATGAATCTGTCAATTGTAGAATGAGCACTTGCTCAACTTTGCATACAACCAATGCTCCCTCAATACTTGTAGCACCATCATCAAGTGTTTTTCATTCTCTTCTTCAGAATTTGAGTAAATAAGTATGTCATCTAGATATACAATGACAAACTTATCTAAGTAATTTCTGAAAACTCCATTCATCAAACACATGAAGATAGTTGGTGCATTTGACAACCCAAATGGCACCACTGTAAAATTGTAATGTACATACCTTGTACTAAAGGAAGTCTTGCTGATGTATTCTTCTTTAATTCTCACTTGGTGATATATAGATCTAAGATCAATCTTTGAAAATATGTACGCACCCTTCACCTGATCAAATACGTCATCTATCCTTAGAAAATTATACTTGTTCTTTATTGTTACTTTGTTCAAGTTCCTCAAGTCGATGAAAATCCTCAACGTCCCATCCTTCTTCTTCACGAAAAATACTGGGGCACCCTAAGGTGACACACTTGGGTGTATATACCCCTTCTTAAGAAGCTCTTAAAGTTTCATATGTAATTCCTTCAACTCTGGCATACTCATCCAGAAGGAGCCTTGGATACAAGAGATTCTCTCGGCATCATATTTATAGATAAATCAATATCTCTTTTTGGTGGTAACCCCGCTATCTCTTTAAATGAATCCTCAAATTATTTCAGTATTGCACAATCTTCAACGTTTGGCACTTTATCCTTAGATGCCTCTTCCATGTGCACTGCAAATACTTGACATCCTTTCCTATAGATTTTCTTCAATTGCAAGGTTGTAACTTCTATAATAGTGACAACTCTTTGAATTCCTTGAATTGTCCTTGAGTTTCCTTTCTCATACAAGCAAGTAAATTCCTTATTTTAACAATCTAGAATGGCATGATGTTGGTCGAACCAATCCATACCAGTGAGGAAATCATAATATCCCAAAAGTATGATATTCAAATCATATTTTGCACTCTTCCCATTCATATCCATTGGACATACCTTAACCATCTCATTAATTTTCCTTCTTTCTCCTATAGCTAACTACACCAACCAAGGTTTTCCAATCTTGCTTCTTGGCAATTGGAATCTTTCCACCATCTTAGGATCTAGATAACCATTACTAGCTCCTGAATCAATTAAAATAGAAATGGGTTGGTCATTAATATTACCTTCCACTTCAATCATGTGCAACTAAAACTCATATTGCTTTTTATCTAGGGCTTCATAAATCCTAGGTACATCTATGCCCATGTATTTAACTGTTGCATATTGTTGTACACTATGCATAGTCCTCTCTTTTTCACCTCCTTGAGGGAAATCTTTATACATATGATCTCTACCACAACCCCAACATTGAATAGGTTGTTTCCTTGGTTTTTTCCCCACTGTCTCCATCATCCTGGGCTCCTTGGGAGTTGTCTATCCTTGTGCAGTATTTCAGAAAAATGGTGGCTTAGTCCCCTTCTTCCTTTGTTCCACCTTGTTTTTCATCTCGTCTTCCCAAGCCTTTTGGAAAGTTGGTCTTCCCATTTTCTTATCATAAATACATTTAGCGTACCTTATGGTGTCCTCATATGTCTTGGGGTCATCATATTGTATCTTGTCACTGATAAATGAGGTAATCCCATTCAAGTACCTTTGAATTTTAACTTTATCATCCTTGATGAATGCGGCATATTTCTGCATCTCTAAGAATCTTCTTTCATACTAATCTATTGTCATACTCCCAAGCTTGCATTCAAAGAAATCCTTCAATTTATTGGCATAGTATCTCTTGGTTAAGTATTTATTTGGAAAATACCTCTTGAAATCCCTCCAAGTAACCTTCTTTTCATCAATGTGTCACACTTTCATGAACTGATCCCACCAAATTTAAGATTTTCCTTTTAGCTGATAGATGGAAATTGTCCCTTCTATCTGCACAGAATAATTATGTAGCTAGAAGTACTTCCTCATACCCAGAAGACAGGTCTTTTCATATTCATCCTTCTTATGCTCACCATCATAGGTAGGAGGCTTGATCTTATTCATTTATCCTTGTATCTCTTCCACCCTAGTCCTTCTCTTATGATTTCTGAAAGGAGATGGACTTGATCTACTACATGCCTTCCTAAATGAATGCTTTGGTGAGTGGTGACGATTCCTTTCAATGTTTCTTGTTTTTCTTCTCTCATCACAAAATCTGTGAATTCTTGACTAAATATCAAAACCACACTTACGTTTGCATGCAACATTATATAGAATAACAATAATTACTTATATGAAACATCATACAAGAATTAAAACCATATCAGACATAGATAATTAATCACACAATAAATGAGACAAGCACATAAATGAAACTTATCTTTTATGAAAAGTCGTCAACTGTGCGCAGAGCTCATATGTTCCTCCTAGCCATAGAATTTATTTCTCATATACTTTTAGCAACAGGTCACCCCCTAACCGTGGCTTAAACTCCACGAAAGAAAAAAGATTCTTAATGTCAAGCTAAGGTCTGATAATAAATAAAATTGTTGAGTGAAAGGTGCCCAACTGTTGCAACTAGATTAAAGTCTCTCATTTCCCACATGCCTGTCCCACCCCAGGAAGAGTGCCCATTCTCTACTCAACAATCCCTCGAATGTCCCACTTCCCTTCCAAGGATTCAGAAATAGGTCAGACAGGAAGTCTCAAATCCCTGTAACTTATGCCCAACGCACTAGGGAAACATTACTATCAAAACTCTCACCTGAAGAGAATGCTCACGGGCCTGAAAACCCACCTCTTCATCAACAAATCTCTCACCTTGAGAGAATTCTCATGGGCCTGACAACTCACCTCTTCGTAAAAAAATCTCTCACCTGTAGAGAATGCTCATGATCCTGACAACCCCCCTCTTTGACAACAAGTATATCACCTAGAGAGAATGCTCATGGGCTTGACAAACCGCATCTTCGACCAAAAACTAGTTTTTCCTAAGCATGAGGTTTTACAATGGTAGTCAATTCTATATTCCCCTAGGAGGAGTGTTAGTATGAATGATCCAAGAATGAGATGAATGATTTTTTTTCTTTCGAAATACACTAAGGTCAACAATATATATTACATGCCTTAAACTGGACACTTGTCACCTTCAAAATTAGATTTAGCCACATGGTGAATCGTTCCCATCCCTCTGGAACTTAAGATAAATAATTATCCATAAATTACACTTTTTAGAAATATTAATAAAATAATCCCTTGGACTGAAGTCCCCTCTTTTCCCTTTTCAGTGGAGTTTATCCCCATGTCTCTTTTTGTCTAAGAGGTCTACGCACAACAATGTGATATTATTAATAACTTGAGGGTGATTAAAGTTTACAAGGATAGGTTCACTCGCCTATTTGAATCCCGACTCACTAGCCCCATAACCACATAGTCTCTTCAGCCTAAAACAATACATACATACATACATACATACATACATACATATATATAACTCGGTTCGATGCACACTTCAAGGTAATCCCCATGCACTTACTCAAGTGCACATAACACTATGAAATGTGTGCACCCTTTCTTTGATAACAATCCTCACACACTACTCAAGTGCACACAAAACCAAATATTGGTGCCAACAACTCACTAGCCTATATGAATAATTACAAATTGGGTTTAGAATAGGTACATTACATTGGAGCACACATCAAAGTTAGTAAATTAGGTATGGGAGTTAGATTATAGGAAATGAAAAGCAATTTAGAGTAGAAAAAAATATTGTCCAGAGTGGGTTCCTGATGGATTTAAGAGAACTCTAAAAAATTCACAAAGTCCTCAGAAGCCATGAGAAACATATCCATTTCCATAGATCCTCAATTCTCAATTGTTATGGGATAAAATCTCATAGGGATCTCACTGAATGATCAACAAGATCTCCTTAGGATTAGCCTAGTAATCCTAGATAGAAGAGGGTTTAGAATTCTATGGTTTTCTATATCTAAAAAATGCAACTTCTTTCCATACCAAGAGAGGATAGATCAACATACCTTATTATTGAAGGTTGTTCTTGTGTGTCTTCGATGATGTAGATTTGAAGTTCCAACTCCAAATCTTATTACCTGCTTCCTGCACAAAAGAAATAATCAACACCAATCTCCTTCTTCTCCTAGTGTTAGAAAGCGCTAATCTAACTTTGATCTATCATTCATAAGATCATATCCAAACCATTCATGAATCAAACACAAATAATTTGGGGGAAAAACAATGATTTATTGATTAATCATGAAGAAATTACATCAATATTACATACCTTAGATGTAGATGCATTTTCTCTTGACTCCTTTCTCCTTGCTCCTCCTCCTCAACTTCTTGATTAGGATAGGAAATCCAATTTATGGATGTAATAGATAAGAAGAGCTCCTATGCAAATGGATGAAATAACATTTCTCTTGAATTCTCCCTCCTTTCCCAAGAATTTCCTTTGTTATATATCTCTTTGGAGGAGGCTTGGAAGAGCTTCTAGATATTATAGAGACCACTAGATACTCGAATGTTGTGAGTTCCTAGGTCATTGGCACAAAGATACAACTCATCGCTCGCCTATCTCCTCATAACTCCCCGAATCTAAAACTCTAATGGGTCATCGATTTTTGAACATTGATGTCATGGGAGGGTCATCACTTGTTGCCCCCTATGTGTCAAGCGATGACCTCCAAAAAGGTATCAAATCTTAAGAACAATGTGCATTTTTGCTTATATTCTATTATGGATTCCCTTCTAGCATGTAGGGTAGAAATTAAGGCTACAACAAATGCCCCATAATGTGTGAGGTCAAGAAATGAAAGGATGAATGAAATACATTACAATAAAATAGTGTCCATGTGAGGTAGCATGAGGAGAGAGAAAGGAGGTTTGGAAGCCAAATAAGTATTGCAATAAAACATCAAGTATGAGAGTATAAATAGACCATCCCCTAAGTAGACATACTCAGAATATGAAGAGCATGGCTGCCAAAAAATACACTATAGATCCATGAAATTTAATTCTAGACCATGGCCATGAAAGAATACACAATGGATCCATGCCATCAATACGATCATATCCATGAGACAATACAATGTGGATCTACGTTATGATCTCAATGATAGACACATGTTACGACACAAGTTGTAGTTTGGAAAAATCCTGACACAACCACCAAATGGCGACAACTTTGAGATTACCTACCTACTATCACCTTAGGCAGGTGTTCCCGTCACTTAAGAGGTGAAGTGGTCACCTCAAGGGGGGAATCCCGATGACCCTAGGGGGGATTGAGATAGAAAATGTGATGTATGAGTAAATACCCCTATAGGTCAATTTTCTATGTGTGGAGAAGGGATTGAGTAAGGTCTTGATGGTAGCCAAGAGTTTCCAAGAAGTATTAGACCTCGCAAACATCAATTGTACCTTCCCGAGACACAAGAAAGAAAATTATACAAGCCCAAATATATGGTGGACAAGCAATTTAAGTTTGTTGTCCCTAATTGTAGAAGTTAGTAAAAATATATATAGTATTTGAAAATGATAATGAATGTTGCAAACAAGTTTCTAAAAGTCTAGCTGAAAGAGCAAGAGATCAACTAGAAATAACTAGATCAACCCAAGTTAGATAGCATTATACTTTAGCAATGAAAGAAGGTTGTAACAAAAATATAATTGCAGAAATATTTTGCAGTCTTATGGATGTAACAAACAATATATTACAACAATAATATCAGCCACTAAAAATTCCCCAAAGTCTACCAAAAAGTGCGCTAGGCCTAGTAGTTTATGTGGGCAAACTTTAAGCAACTTTCAGTGATTGATTGAAGAGTTATTAGAGAAGTTCGATTAGGGTTTTTGCAGCCCTAATGGCTGTAGATAAGTTTTTTAACAAAATAAATAAATAATCCTTTAGAGGGGACACCCTAGTGGCTAAGAGGTGCTCTAGGCACAAGGAACAAAACCCAGATTGCAAAAAGTTAATATGACAAAAATTCACGTTTTCCAATGCACTATTTTATTTCTCCAATGAAAAAATATTCATATTAGTGCCTTTAAAATAGGGTGAATGGGGTCTTGGATTAAATATTTATATCATCAAATACCCTAGGGGTGTAATCCCTTTTACTCCCTAGGGTATGGCAATCAAACTTAGGGTAATTTTAAGAGGGTATACACACTCGTATTCCTCCTAACAACCCTTGCAAATAACTTGTTAACCTTAGAAATTGAGATAAATATTAATGGAGGGTGTATCCAACAAACTCCTCCTAGGGTTTCCAATAACCATAACCAATAAAGAGAAAGAAACAATTAGCAATGCGGATTTTTCCTTACCAATTCCAAGAGAGAGAGAGAGAGAGAGAGATCAAAACCCTAGTTTCACCAAGAAAATCACCATTCAAGATCAAGACAACAAGCTTCCAAGAGGTGCGTCTTACTTAGCTTCATCCATTCATCAAGAGATATCACCAAAAATAAATTTCACAAGAGAGAAACACCATATTTCCCAAGAATAGCAAAAATTTCAGCCAAGTACTTCTCACAATGGGAGAGTTATGTTATGAAATGAGATTCACGTGATCTCTATTTATAAAAAAATATTAAAACATAGTTTTTCCACTTAACAAGGGTAAAACATAAGATAAGGGGTCAAAAACCCTTATATTTCCCCTTGAAACAAATAATAATATTTAATTTTCACTTGAACACAATAGAAACCCTAAAAATAAGATGGTGTCACCCCTTTAGGGGATGTTTTAACACTTTGAGTAAGTCATTGGAGAAGAAAATGGAGGTTGTTGGGGTTTTGTGAGCCTCGTCATAATGTGATAGGGTCAATACATGCTCCTTCAATCAAAATATGCCAAGTATCAATGTGCAATAACTCCATCACCATCAAACTCCCTCAAGCATGACGTCAACCCTCAAAAGGTGATGTTTCGCCTCTCCTAGGCAAGTCATTTGGGTAATAGGGGCTAGATAAGATCCTCCATGATGCCATGTAAGCCTCCAAAGGAATTTCTCTATGATCCAGTGTGCGGGCCTACAACATCCAACCTGTGGGGTCCTTTCCCCATGGAATCCCAAGCTAGGCTTGTTCTCCCAAAACTGACCACCAAGCAAGGTCCTGCAAAACAAAAGGGTACGCCCTCCAAAGATCTTAACTTAAATATATCATGACAAGTGTAAACCAAATCTAATAAGCAAGACACCTAAACATGTGCATCAAAACTACTTCGTCAAATTAAACAAATTCTCAAAAACCCTATATAGTTGACCAAGTTTAAGTATGGGAGGGGTGTCATAAAATTCCTATTGGGTAGACCAAATCCCTCAAGTAGGGGATGCTCCCAAGGATGGCCTTTCAAGGTCACATAATGAATGATGAAGTGGAAGGGGTTTAGACTTCATAGGCATATGAGTTTCATGACATACAAGGGCTCGTATTATCTCATTTATGGGTTCCTTTGTAGAGGGTGTGTGGAACCTTTGTTCGTGATGCACTTTTTCCAAGCCCATATTCTTTATATTATTTTATTTATTTATATTTCTTTCATGTTTTAAGTTACAAGTTGAAGGCCATTGTCCTGGATTGGTGTTCATAGAATGAAAATGTCATTCACAAATACCTCATGGAGATGAGAAGGTTGGCTTGTGATGAGACCCCCTTTCTCTCAGTTGTGTAACTGAGAGCCACTACCCTAGCTTTGTGACTAGATGATGGTAATTTCATACCACTAAATACTAATGATCATGATAGGCCGGATCATGATGAGACCTCCCATACTCCAACTAACCCCTTAAGAATTCATTATCATTTGTTTTTGTAGGTCTCAATTTCTTATAGAGAATTTTTTCATTGCTTTCTCGGGAATCCCTGGGCGAAGCTTCTGGAAGGTCTATATTTAGGATTTTATCTTTTTAGCCAACAAAAATCCCTCTATTCCTTCATCCCCTTCTTCCCATTAAATGAGGTACATGCCCTTCCTGGGTCACTAAAGCCAAAGGGCCTAGAAGAGGGAAATATGATGGAAATTTAATGATCAAAAAGTGGTAAGTATGGTTGGGAATGGTACAACAACCCCTCAAGGGACGCCCAATCACAAACCTTCCCCAAAAGTTGGCCACTTACTAGGTAATATATGACACTCACCAAGGTGAAATACGATCAAAGTCATAATGTTGAAGCATGAATTCTATAATCAAAAGAAGGCCAAATACAACATGTTTAAATTCCTTAAATATTATGGTGATTACCTTCCATAATACCTTGTACCACATGGAGAAAGACCCATCTTCCTTATAGAAGATAGATGGTGTGGTGGATGCACTGAAAAATGGATCAAAATTTGTTTATAGAGTGGGATTTTGTATGTGCAAGTGGAAATTGTTGGTCATGTGGTCTATTGACACTCCATATATGCAACCTAAGGGGCTCGAGACATCATCTCCTTAGTTATCCCAAAAAATGGATATAACACCACCAACAAATACAATGTGGATCTATGACATAGCATATAGATGTCAAGAAGATAACACACACATAGGAGAGTTCCCTCGAAGTCTTCAATGTACTCATATACAAGTGATACACTCCATCACAACTTGGGAGGGGTCCTATGAACGAAGGATGTGGCCCCAAACCCAAGGTATTCATCCCGAAACCTGATGGTATGAATCTACACCATGTGAATAAATGAGATAATGTCAAGCAGGGTAGAAACCATCTAAGTACTGGTCATTGATGTATATCATTAACAAATGCAATGGGACCCATCGATGATGAAGATGGACCCATAGGTACCTAGTACAATATAGAAAGTGTGGATAGATTAGTCGGTATTGAACACTTGTAGAATCAATTGATCAAGAGTCAATTATGTAAACTCGTTTTCAATCACGAGGAGGCTTGCCATTAAGGATTACAAGCTCCAAGGTACTAGCTGGTTTCTATATCCCTCTCCTATATAATTTTCCCAAGTCGATAGGAAGAGATATGTTGAAGGAGGGCCTTGATGTATCCCCCACCAATCGACACGAAACATACACCAAGAGATTATGTGAAGAGAGAGTATTGCAAAGTACAACTTACAGAGGGATGGCCAACTCGAAAAGTAAAACAAAATAGCAAATGGGCAACTTAGGATTAAACTTCCCTTGAACATATAGCATGACACAATGGTGACTTGGAGGAAAGACATAAGAGTTGGACAAATATAGTGCAACAAAACTAGAGGCATCGTACCGATATCCATAATGACTGGAAGAGTAACTAGTCAGAGGAGTATCTCTGACTCATATTACGGGATGGATCCCAGGAAAGATAAAAACCAATTGTATGATGATGACTCAAACAGGTGCCATGTTCAAGGGAAACTCGACTGATGCTACCATTTTGAGAATAGACCAATGGTGAAAACCCCTCCACTATTTTTGTATTTTTTTGTATTTTTGCATCCTTCATGGTTTAACGAGCACAAAAAAGGAATAAAAGTATGTTTGATCATGTATTTTTCATTCAGTTTAAATGATCCCGAAAAAAAATTAAAATTATATTGGTGATGTGTCTTTTTCATGTCCTTTAACGAGTCAGAAAATGGGATAAAAGTGTACTTGTCTGGAGAGGATGGGTGGCTTACCAACATGTTTCTATGTTCCAAATGCATGGAACTGACCTAAGAAAAATGATTGAAAATGGTACAGGAAATTGAGATCCACTCTTATCAGTTGTTCTCTCCCTGGGTAGATGGATGCAAAACAAAGGCCAAATAATGCAAGAGGTGGATGGTCAAGACTTCTGCATAGAGATAAGCGGGATATAGGAAAATAGCAGCGCAATGATGAGATCATGATGCAAGAAGAAAATGCATAGGAAACCATTATGCAACAATAAAAATGTTTGGGAACCCCCATGGGATATGGAGAGAATATAAAATATAGGAAAATGGGGGTCAATCTTCAAGTCATTATGGAGATAAAGGAGGAATCCTAGGCCTATGGGAAAAACGTAGTATGGGAACCAAACAAAAATCTGGGTGCTAAATAGGGCACCCATGAAGGGTAAGAATTATCGAACCAATTACAACATGAAAAAAGAGTGGCTAGTGTTGCGACCATCCGAGTTCAAACCTAAGGCATAATGATGACAGTAAAGACGATTAATGATGCAAAGCAGGAAATGTAGGGAAAACCCTATCCATATATGAAATTTTGGGAATATATACCTCAAGTGTAGTGGATGTCACCATCTTTATAAAATAAGTCCCTATAATCATGTCAATACATGTAAACTAGATTCCAGGATCAAAACACATAGTGAAATCATAAAAAATAAAAATATTTTTGGATTTTTTGGATATGATATATGCAAAACAAAAAGCACGCACACCACACACCCATGTATAAGGAATTTCACATGTTGATGATTTAATAAATGTATATCCCATTGCAAGGCTCAAGCCAAGGATTTTTTTCATCTATGATTAACTCATGATCCATTTTTGGTATCATATGGCACACCATGTCAGGCTCATGCCACATAGAAGCAAATTTATGTAGTCGAAGATACTCATTGTGAGTGGTTTCATGAGATAGGGAAGCTCCTTGATGGGATCTATCAATACATGAAGGAAGTACGAAACGTGCATCTTCAAGGGAGGGGGAAGGTTAGAATTTGTTGGCAATTTCAAAAAAACAAATCTGAGGTGGAAAAGGGTGAAGAATAGGGGTTTCACTGGATTCCCCAACAAATTCCTCCAGTCTCGGATCGAGACTCATCATGTCAACTCTTGCTTGTTATGAATTAGGAAAATATGATTGATGCATCACCTCATCCTTCGGATTTTATATGGAAGCCATAATTCTAGGATGGCATCTTTTGAAGGCAACTCAATATCTAGGAAATTGTGTGAAGGAAAAGAGTCAACAACCCATTTGGATGGAGTAGGTTGATCACAGTCCATATGAGGATGGAGGTGTTGAAAAATATCATCATATTTTGATGGGATTGTTGGATCAAAAATATCAATTGTGTTGAGTGGAATTGAATCTCCATATGATTCAACATCCCCGGAGTGAGGTACCACCCAAGGATCAAAAGACCAAAGAAATCCACTGGAAAATGATGAAATCATGTTAATATGAGCGATGGTTTCAGTGGGAGATAGCGGGGGAAGGGGAAAAATTCCCATGAGCGACGGATATTTGAACATCCCCGCACCAACGTTCATATAAGACTGTGTCGCATCAACAACAAAGGGTACATTAGACCCTGCATTGGATCTAAGGTCTGGGGTGCAAAACACAAGTTGATCAGTCATAATGATTTTCCCTTATTGAGGGAAGTGTAGGACCCTAAAGACCTATGAGACAAATGTAGTCATCTCATAGAACTAAGTACACCCGAGTAACAAATTTCACTAAAGAGGTGTGTTGAAAACCTCCACATCAACAAAGACATCCTTACCACCTAACTCGATGGTTCACGCGGTGATTATTCCATGGGGTTGGAACATATGTCTATCAAATTCTTTCAATAGTGTGGTAGACGTATTGACCTTAGGAGAGCCAAGGGACTTCCAACAATAAATAGACATGATGCAAGTTGAGGCTCCTTCGTACACCATTGTCCAGTAGATGTTTTTCGTCAATGATCGCACTATGATCTTGAAAGAAACTTGATAGGAGAGCCTATGAGTAGCCTGAGAAGAATCATAGGTCATCAAACTCGACTCCAAGGGATCAACCCTGCCTATCGCTAACAACAAGGCTTTCCACTGTGTGGGGAATCTTTGGAGGAATCCAAGTGTCTACATGGAATGAGGTGCCTAGGCCAAGTCTTCCACAATACTATAGTAGTGGGAGACTCAGGTGTTGGGATTATGCATCGTGCATCGAAGAACACCCTTTGGGGGGTGAAGTAGTGTGTTAAAATATGGCTTCTCAATATGAAGAGAGCCACTAGGTTGGGAAGAATATGTTGCTTCTGGCACAGCATGGGAAGGCCCATAAATGTCATAGATTTTGGCCCTAGTCTACAAATTAATCGTTTGGTCACACATAAAAATGGAAGAATTTCGAGGAAGACCCCTCATGATGAGGGGTGCCTTCCATGCCCCCTTGTGGAGGGGAAATATTTTTGGCAGCCATATTTTATGGTTGAGGGGGGAAAGTATGCCTTAATATAGTAGGTTGTTGGGATATACGATGTTGTGCCAAAAATCTACGGACCTCATCCTTTCGAGGACACTAGTGAGTAGGGTGGTCATCCCCACAAATCATATAGGGAAAATGATTCTTCTTTTTCTCCTTAGTTCCTCCCACTTGGGTGTTTTTAGTGGAGGCAATCCATTTCTCGGTAATGGGATTTTTCTTTTTGTTCCTTTTCTTATTTCCTCCAGGTTTTTGAGGATTATTCGGTTGCATGGACTACATCAAAATCACCTCGGAGGTCTGAGTAGGGAATGCAACAGTTTGAGCACTAGTGATAGAATCCAACAGGTTTGATGAAATTGACATGTGACCCATTTGATCAACTAATTGATTCATAGAGGCATGGAAAACATAACCAACCACACCATCAACATGGGGTCATGTGTATGGTTTCTTTGGATCATTCAATGATCGAGGAGCATTTGGGATAATATCATAAAGTGTACCTAACTGTGAATGGATCAATTACAAGTGTTGGGAACACAAAATGGCCTACTCCTTCATCGGCACCCTGGACATAGCTACATCTTTGGAAATTGGTGGTAGGAGGGACTTTGTGAACCAATCCATAAAAATCTTGTCGGGAATCTAGGTCTTAATCATCCTACGATGTCATCTCCACTCATGTATATGATTGGAAATATGAGTGGAATTATCTTGACACACTGAAGTTAAGAGCTGAGTTCCTATTTCATATCAAATGGGAAATTGGTAATGTGTTAAGAACGTCATTTCTAGGTCGTTGAAGGTTGTAAAGGAACCACCTTTTAATTCTATATACCATTTGGTGACAGCTCCTTTCAGGGATCTCTAGAAAATATGCAACCTCACACTATCATCCATCAACAAGTTGGATCAACACCATAAATTGTATGTCATGTTATGCGTAAGAGAATCCTCTCCCGACTTTCTTTCTAATTTTTGGATATTGGATGGAAAATTGGAAGGAATTGTCAGCCATAATGGGTCATGGAAAATAGCGTCATTTGTTAACCATGACAAATCTGGTGAATCTAATTTTGCGGGGAAAGGAAATGATGCAAATAAATGCTAGGAGGTAGGTGAATTATTTGTTGTCTTATATGGACCTTGTGGTCCCCTTGTATTTTTATTGATGGGGGTTTGGGGATCTCCTAAAGAGTGAGTTCCCCCTAGGATGGTGGAACTTCCAGGAGTATTCTTGGAAATAATGTCATTGATGTCAACATTCGATGTGATGATTTGATGTTATGATGAATTATCATTGTGATTTACCAAAGATGAGATTGTCATTGATGTCAACAGTATATCAGTTAGCAGAAAATGTCAAACAATATGTAGAGATCGAAAGCATAAGCTCAAGAGGAGGAGCGAACAATATGCAGAGATCAAATCTTGGAATTGAAAGCATAAGCTCGAGATGAGGAGAAAACAGTATGCAGATATCGAAAGCGTAATCTCAAGAGGAGGAGTGAATAGTATGTAGAGATTGAAAGCGTAATCTCAGGAGGAGGAGCGAACAATATGCATAGATCAAAAGTCTAAGCTCAGGAGGAGGAGAGAACAGTATGCAGAGATCAAATCTCGGAAGGAAAAGCGTAAGCTTAGGGTGAGAAGCCTCAGCAACTGCCCAATCAATAAATTGATAGTGTTGATCATCTCATATAATGGACATCGGTCATATGAGTGACCGTGGGCTTGAGGACCATTGGAGGATTGTGACCGTCGGATCTGCAAGACAGATCAATGACATGGATAGATTGCAGAGATCGAAAGGAGAATTAAACGACTCGTTAGTTCCAATCCCAAAATTGGTCTAGACCGTCAGATCTCATTGACTCTAATATCGACGACTGTGTATGATCCAACAAAAGATCATATCAAGTCGGATTGATTTGTGATTGTTGGATGTGCAATCGCCATATCAACAATAGGGATAGATTGCAGAGATCGAAAGGAGAATTAAATATCGCGCTAGTTCCAATCTCGAAATTAGTCAGGACCATCAGATCTTATAGCTTCGAAGATCAATGATTGTGGTTGACTCAACAACAATGCACAACTTCAAATTGCGGAGTTTGGGTGATGATTTAAATCACTCGCAAGTTGTGGTTCCTCAATCATCCTTGATCATGGATCAGCTTCAAGAGTATTCATGACCGTTGGATCACTTTAAGTGGAAGGATGGGATAAGCAGGGAAAAACGATTGAGAATTCGATTATCCGAATATCTGTCAGCCATCGGATCACCTTAAGTGGAAGGACATGATAAGCAAGGGATGAGATCTGAGATCTCGATCACCCGAATATCCATTAGCCGTCGGATCACTTTAAGTGGAAGGATAGGATAAGCAGGACAAAAGGCTTGAGAATTTGATTATCCGAATATTCGTCAGTTGTCAGATCATTCTAAGTGGAAGGACAGGATAAGCTAGAAGAGAAACACCGTAGATAGATCGAGTCATCAATCTAAGAACATGATCGATGAACAACATTTAGTTCAGGTTCAAAAGTTACGAGGAGGTTATTGTTCTATGAATCTCACTTCGAAAAAATTGGGAACTTGAAAGTTGAATTACCCGAAGCCTGAAATCCAAAATGAATAAGGACCATCGGATCTGGAGGATATACGATGATTGTTGGATCAGGGTTGCTGGTCAGTAGACCATGTCAAAAAGGACACATGGCAGGCCATGTCAGAAGACCATGTCAACAGACCATGTCTACAAGGACACGTGGAATACCACGTCCACAAGGACATGTTGCAGACCACATCAGCCAACCACATCAGAAAGGACATGTGGAAGACCATGTCAGCAGACCATGTCAGCAAATACACATGGAATAATAAGATGATGGCAAGTGTCAAGAGGAAATTGGCTTGTGCCATGTCAACAAGTGATGTAAGCAAGTTACATCACTCCAGGAGATTTACTTCGGGAGTTTTCACCACCAACAAATGTCAAAAGTCCCGAAGGATGAAGGTTCGAAGTCTCTCTCAGCCATCAATATAAGATACATCAGGAGTTAGGACAACCGTTAGATCCAAGAGAAGAACATGTGCCACATGAGGAGATCCACGTTAGCAAGACTACATCAACAAGGACACATGGCACAATTAGATAATGACAAGTATCAAGGTGAATCGAAATTTCAGGTACGTGCAAGTCATGAATCTGAGTGACATGCGACAACTACTCAACTCATGACACATCATCAAGTGACGTATGCAAGTTACATCATTGCGGGATTTTTACTTCGGGAGTTTTACCACCAACACTTTCCCAAAGTTCCGAAGTCCCGAAGTGGACACTAGACGTCCGATCTGAAGATCACTTCAGGAGCATTCTCGATCGTCGATATACTACAGTGGAAGGATAGTGTAAGTGGAAGTATCAACTGACATCAAGTGGTCTCCACCACTTATGAATTACTCAGCAGGTGATCACTCTGGAGGAAAATGGAGCATCATTTATTCGAAACCTCTGAAGTCCCGAAGTGGACATGGGTTGTCCAATCTGAAGAATAATCCAGGTGCACTCTCAATCATTGATCAAAATACAGTGGAAGGATAACGTAAGTATAATAGCTAAATTCCTAAAGTGAATGGTGGAAATCCATCTCAATTATTGATTAAGTCCTGGCCATCAGATTAAGAAATGAAAGGATAGATGTAAGGATCGAATATGACCATTGATATGGTTCCGTGATATAAATGATAACTGTTTGATCTGTTCGGAAAAATATTCTTCGAGAGATTTGAAAGGTTGTGAAGTCCCGAACACTCGAAGGGAGAAGTCCCGAAGTCCCAACAATCATCCATCTCATTGGAGATTGAATCATGATTGTTGAATTGATAAGCGCTCAAGCACTCGTCTTGCCTAACATCTGAATAATGTCATTGGTCATATGGTAAAGAGATTTGAAAGGCAAAATATACTGCGTCACTTAAATTGATAAGCCTATGGTTCTACGCCAATGATCATATGAACATGGTTTGAAGGAAGCGTCGATTTCTGTAATCACAGAGACGAAGGAAATCGACCCATACCTGTGATCGATTTATGAAAGTAAAGGGGATGCCAGGTCTAAAGTTGAAGACCCAAAATGATGATCTCTGGTGGTCCCAAAAGTTGTTGTAAATGAGAAAGTTAGCTGTAACTTGTTGCACAATTCGGCCCAATAAATTAAACAAGTTTTGCGCATAATCAACTATAAATACAACCATGATTGGTTCACTGGATGGTGTGCTTGGGTAAGAAGACGTGCTTGTGGAAAAGATAGGCTCGCTCAAAAAGAGTGGCCTGTGGAGAAAAATGAAGGGGATGCAAACCTGAGGTCTGTGCGAATATCAGAGGGAAGAAGAAGTGAAGAAGGTGCAAATATCAGAGGAAAATATAAAGTGAAGAAGGCGTGAATTTTAGACAGAAGATGAAGTGCAGTGATGAGCTTTTATGGTATACCTATGATCATAAAATAGAATTGATTCAATAATGGGTCACTGCTACTAGAGTTGAATTACTATATGAACTCTATTTGGATAGACTACATTCTATCAGCAAGATGGGTCTTGTGGCAAGTTGGGTCTTGCTTGAGAGTTGGTGCTCTCCGAGGATTTGGTGCTCCTTAGTTCAGTCGGTGGTGATACAAAATAGTTGGTGATGGGAAAATTCATATTACTATATTCATATATATATATATATATATATATATATATATACACATATCAATTATACAAAATCTTACACAAACATCTGGTATCTCTTGTATCCATTGTGATTATAATTTGATTGTTCTTAATCTGTACAATTATGTTTTAACTGCTAACTTGCAAGAAGAGAATTTATAAACGTCCACACACTAATTCACTCCCCCCCCTCTTAGTGTGGGTGATGTGTTCAACAATTGGTATTAGAGCGGGTTCCTTCAACACAGTTTAAACACTAGAAGGTAGATTCTAAAGAAATGGGTGGACAAATGGCTCTCTCCACAATTGAAGCGCCCTCATTCGATGGAACATATTATTCCTCATGGAGAGAAAATATGAAACAATATTTGAAGTCAAGAGGATCTGAAGTTTGGAATTTAGTAGTAATCAAGCCCTGGGATTTAACTACATCAAAGAATCTATCCAAGATTACAGCCCAAAGAAGAGCAAGGAAGAAAAATGAAGTGGCATTGAAGATTATTCTCAATGGATTATCAGATACAATCAAGGCAAGCATAGGACTATGCACATCCTCCAAGGACTTATGGCTGAAGTTAGAAAAGATGTATCGAATCAAAATTGAAGACACAGAAGACATTCCTATCAAGGATGAAGATGAAGACTCAACCATCAATAAAGGTAAAGAATATCCACAATATTTTGATTGCAATAATGTTGATATTGAATCCTCCCCTACAAGTAAAGAAGAAGACTCAGATACAATAAAAGAATGTTCTGTTAGCATTTATCCCATGGAATAAGTAGAATAAGAACTATCAAAGGCCAAACAAAAGGTTGATTGGAGTCTCTGTGAATACCGCTATGACCATAATGATTCAAACTATAGCTATCTTCATGACTACACTAAATAATTTCTTGAAAAGAGTCAAAAGCATATCTTGGAAATAAAGGAAATGCTCAAGGACAATGAAAAGATAATATATGAGTGGGATAATCAGTTATAAGAAAAAGAAGAGGAGATTGAGAAGTTGAAGAAAGAAATTAGTCAAGTAAAAGAAAAGAAGAAGGAAGATGATGATTTTAGCAATCAAAAGCATATCCTGGAAATAAAAGAAAAGCTCAAAGACAATGAAGAAATCATATCTGAGGAAAATATTCAGTTAGAAAGCAAAGAAAAAGAGATAAAAATATTGAAAACAGAAGTTACTAACCTAACAAAAGAAAAGGAAGAGGAGATCGAGAGACTGGAAAATGAAACCAGTCAAGCAAAAGAAGAAAATACGGAAGATGATGAACCAAGCAAAAACCTTGCATATCTAAAAGAACTAAGGGAAAGCTATGTCAATCTTAAAATCCAACTTGAAGAAGCCAAAAGAAGGGAGGAGGTAGTGAGGAACCAACTGAACAAAAACGAAGAATCATGTCATAAGTTGGAAGAATAAGTTGTGAATCTTAGAAAGAAGGTTGAGAAGTTAAACACCCAAATCAAGTTCATGAACAACTCACCAAATGACAAATCCGGTCTTAGATACAACAAAGAAGAAATCAATACTCCTAAGAAACCTGATGCAGGTCCTTCATTTGTAAAAGGTGAAAATAGGTCTGACACAAGTCCTTCATTTGTAAAGGATGAAGACAGGTCTGACACAACTCCTTCATTTGTAAAAAGTGAAAGCAGGTATGACTCGGGTTCTTCATGTTCAAGAAATGAAAGCAACACTACAAAATTTATAAGATGAAATCAAGGAAGACGTCTAGAAGCTACTCATACACCTCAAAGAAAGTTTAGAAGAGAGACACCTTCATGGATGAATCAAAGAAGGTATGAGAGTGTTTTTAACGGTTATTGTTTTTCTTGTAATGAATATGGTCATAAAGCCTTCGATTGTAGGCATCATGGAAGAAAACAAGTTGGTAGGTTCAACAACAGTATAATATGTTGGAAATACAATCATGTTGGACATATTGCTACACATTGTTACACTATGAGATGCTACAGTTGTGGTGGATATGGCCACAAAGCTCATAACTGTTGGAACTCAAGAAAACAATCAATGAGAAATTATTTATACAATACGACAAAAGGAGTAAAAGGAACATGGAAGAAAAATGAAGTTGCAGTACTAGAAGATCAGAGAACATAGTTCAAGAAACCAGGACACTCACATATGTGGATAGCAAAGACTGAACAAGTGAACAAGAGTGAAGTTAATTGTTGCAAAAAGAATTGCAGTCATGTGACAAGCATAGTATAAACTTTCTCAGACAAATTTAGAGAAATGTATAGTAAAGAATCATCTTGGATAAATATGGATACATCTGGGTAGAGATCGATGAGAATCATTAGTCAGATCCAAGAGTTGTTTGAAAAATATGAGCTACAATTGTGTAGTGCTCCAATAGGACAACAACATCTGCAAAAAACAACATTCTGATGTACAAAATTGATGTACATGACATCCTGTAGAGATAACAAGAGAAGAGACCCTATCAGAAAAAACTACCCTTTTAGAAACAAAGGGGATAGTCAGAAGCAGAGAGAGAACAATGACAGGGGGAGTCATTCAGTTATGACAAGAAAAGGATGATTGTAGGAAGACTTACCCAAGTTCAGATTCTGGTCAGTAACATACAGATCTTTACCACAGGAGGAAAAACCCTTTTCCATTGATGTCAAAGGGGGGAAGAAACTTCATAAGAGGAAAGAATCATCACAGGGGGAGTTTTGTATATGAAGTTAGTGTGTTTCCCTCAATGACAAAGGGAAATATTGTTGGACATATTGTTATTGATGTCAACAGTCAATGTGATGATTTGTTGTTATGATGAATTATCATTGTGATTTACCATAGATGAGATTGTCATTGATGTAAACAATATATCAGTTAGCAGAAAATGTCAAACAATATGCAGAGATCAAAAACATAAGCTCAGGAGGAGGAGCGAACAATATGCAGAGATCAAAGCTCGGAATTGAAAGCGTAAGATCAGGAGGAGGAGTGAACAGTATGTAGAGATTGAAAGCGTAAGCTCAGGAGGAGGAGCGAACAATATGAAAATATCGAAAGCATAAGCTCAGGAGGAGGAGAGAACAATATGCAGAGATCAAATCTCAGAATCAAAATCATAAGCTCTGGAGGAGGAGCAAATAGTATGCAGAGATCAAAGCTCGGAAGGAAAAGCATAAGCGCAGGGTGAGAAGCCTTAGCAGCCGTCTGATCAAGAAATTGACCGTGTTGATCATCTCATATAACGAACATCGGTCATATGAGTGTTCGTGGGCTTGAGGACCGTTGGTGGATTGTGACCGTTGGATCTGTAAGCCAGATCAATGACAGGGATAGATTGTGGAGATCGAAAGGAGAAATAAACGACTCGCTAGATCCAATCCCACAATTGGTCTATATCATTAGATATCATAGACTCTAATATCGAAGATTATGGTTGATCCAACAAATGATCAGATTAAGTCAGATTGAGTTGGGACCGTCAGATGTGAAATCACCAGATCAACGGTAGGGATAGATTGTGGAGATCGAAAAGGATAATTAAATATCCTGCTAGTTCTAATCCCGCAATTAGTCAGGATCGTCAGATCGTATAGCTTCGAAGATCGATGATTGTGGTTGACTCAACAACAATGCACAACTTCAAATTGCGGAGTTTTGGTGACGAGTTAAATCACTCGCAATTTTTGGTTCCACAATCATCTTTGATCATGGATCAGCTTCAAGAGTCTTCACGACTGTTGGATCACTTTAAGTGGAAGGATAGGATAAGCGGCGCAAAACGATTGAGAATTCAATTATCCAAATATCCGTCATCCGTTAGATCACCTTAAGTGGAAGGACAGGATAAGAAATGGCTGAGATCTGAGATCTTGATCACCCGAATATATGTTAGTCGTCAAATCACTTTAAGTAGAAGGATAGGATAAGCAGGGAAAAAGGCTTGAGAATTCGATTATCCGAATATCCATCAGTCGTTGGATCATTCTAAGTGGAAGGACAAGATAAGCTAGAAGAGAATCACTATAGATAGATCGAGCCATCGATCTAAGAACATGACCAACAAACAACATTTAGTTCATGTTCAAAATTTGTGAGGAGGTTTATGTTTGTGGAATCTCACTTCAGATGAATTGGGAACTTGAAAGTCGAATTACCTGAAGCCTGAAATCTGAAATGAATAAGGACCATCGAATCTGGAGGATATACAATGACCATTGGATCAGGGTTGTTAGTCATTAGACCACGTCAGAAAGGACACGTGGCAGACCACGACAGAAGACCACATCAATAGACCCTGTATACAAGGACATGCGGAAGACCACATCAGTAGACCACGTCCACAAGGACATTTGGTAGACCACATCTGCAGACCACATCAGCAAGGACATGTGGCAGACCATGTTAGTAGACCATGTCAACAAATACACATGGCATAATCATATGATGACAAGTGTCAAGAGGAAATTGGCTCATGCCATGTCAACAAGTGACATAAGCAAGTTAAGTTACTCCGAGAGATTTAATTCGGGAGTTTTCACCACCAACAAATGTCAAAAGTCTTGAAGTCCCGAAGGACGGAGGTTCTAAGTCTCTCTCAACTGTCATTCTAAGATACATCGGGATTTAGGACAACCATTAGATCCAGGAGAAGCACATGTGCCACATGAGAAGATCCACGTCAACAAGACTACATCAGTAAGGACACATGGCACAATCAGATAATGAAAAGTGTCAAGTTGAATCGGCATTTCAGGTACGTGAAAATCATGAATCTAAGTGACATGTGACAGCAACTCAGCTCATGACACATCATCAAGTGACGTAAGAAAGTTACGTCACTGCGGGAGTTTTACTACCATCACTTTCCCAAAGTCTCGAAGTCCTGAAGTGGACCCAAGATGTACGATATGAAGATCACTTTGGGAGCATTCTTGACCGTCAATCTACTACAATGGAAGGATAGTGTAAGTGGAATTATTAACCGACAACAAGCGGTATCCACCACTTATGACTTACTCAACAGGTGATCACTCTGGAGGAAAATGGAGCAATGTTTATCAGAAACCTTCGAAGTCCCAAATACCGAAGTACTGAAGTGAACATGGGTCGTCCAATCTGAAGAATACTTTAGGTGCACTCTCAACCGTTGATCAAAATACAGTGGAAGGATAGTGTAATTATAATAGCCAAAGTCCCGAAGTGAATGGTGGCCATCCATATCAATGCTTGATTAAGTCCTGGCCATCGGATTAAGCAATGAAAGGATAGATGTAAGGATTGAATATGACCATTGATCAGGTTCCATGATATAAATGAGAACCATCCCATTTGTTTGACAAAATCTACTTCGGGAGATTTGAAAGGTTGCGAAGTCCCGAAGACTCGACAATCATCCATTTCATCGGAGATTGAATCGTGATTGTTGAATTGATAAGCGCTCAAGCGCTCGTCTTTCCTAACGTCTGAATAACACCATTGGTCATATGGTAAAGATATTTGAAAGAAAGAATGCAATGCGTCGCTTAAATTGATAAGCCTGTGGTTCTACACCAATTATCATATGAACATGGTTTGAAGGAAGCGTTGATTTCTGTAATCATAGAGATGAAGGAAATCGATCCATACATGTGATCGATTTATGAAAGTAAAGGGGATGCCAGGTGTAAAGTTGAAGACCCAAAATGATGGTCTTTGGTGGTCGCAAAAGTTGTTGTAAATGAGCAAGTTAGTTATAACTTGTTGCACAAGTCGGCCCAATAACTTAAACAATTTTTTAGCATAAGCAACTATAAATACAATCATGATTGGTTCACTGGATGGTGTGCTTGGGTAAGAATATGGGCTTGTGGAAAAGATAGGCTCGCTGAGAAAGAGCGGCCTGCGGAGAAAAATGAAGGGTATGCGGACCTGAGGTCCGTGCGAATATCAGAAGGAAGAAGAAGTGAAGAAGGCGCAGATATTAGAGGAAAAGATAAAGCGAAGAAGGCATGAATTTCAGATAGAATATGAAGTGTGGTGATGAGCGTTTATGGTATACCTCTGATCATAAAATGGAATTGATTCAATAATGGATCACTGCTACTAGAGTTGAGTTACTATATTAACTCTAGTTGGATAGATTGTCTTCTATCAGCAAGCTGGCTCTTGTGGCAAGCTGGCTCTTTCTTGAGAGTTGATGCTCTCTTGAGAGTTGGTGATCTTTGAGGAGTTGGTGCTCCTTACTTCAGTTGGTGCTGATAGAAAATAGTTGGTGCTGGGAAAATTCATATTACTATATTCACATATATATACATATCAATTATACAAAAGCTTACACAAACATCTGGTATCTCTTGTGTCCATTGTCATTATAATTTGATTGTTCTTAATCTGTACAATTATGTTTTAACTGCTAACTTGTAAGAATAAAAGTTATAAACGTCCACACACTAATTCACCCCCCCTCTTAGTGTGGGTGATGTGTTCAACAAGTATGACTGCTCCCAAGACCAAACATTCCCCCAAGGGGGTTTCCCCCAGTACTAAATGTGGACCCTTCAGTAAAAACATTCCCAAATTTAATCCCATTGAAGAAACCCCCAGGACCCAATGTGTTAACAAAGGGAAAACCTCCCCTAGGTGAAATGTTTCCCCCAAGGGATGTTCCCCCAAGGAAGGGTGTGTTAACCCAAGAAAATTTTAATCCTCCTGATGTACTACTACCCCCAACCTGACTAGGGACATCCCCAAAACCACTATGGATGTTCCATCTGAAAGGTAAACTAGCATTGGACGATATTGGGTTTTTCATAGGAATGGCTGAGGTTGAATGAACTCTGGCCCTCATGCTGAAACCAAGGCTCGACCCCCACCATAACAAGATCCAAAGGTGGGCATCAAGATAGACGAGATGGGTGTATAAGTGCTCGGTAAACTAACAAATGAAAATGATGGCACAGTCGATGTCCCCAAAATTGAGGGATTGATAGAAAAAGGCATGGACGGTAGAGGTCCAATGGAGCTAAGGGGTGGTAATGTGAACATCACTAGGATTACCCCAAGGGGATTTCCCCCTATCCCACTTGAGGATGGGATTGTAGGCTCAACTACGATAGAAGAAACACTTGTTCCTGACATGGTGGGAGGATGACTAAACAAAGAAAAAGGATCACTAAAAAATTCCTTTACTTGGACTAGTATAGGGGCGTTTGGCTTGGTCAAAGGAGGGTTAAATTTTGGTGGAGAAATTCCATCTTCCACTTTCACTTTTACCAAACCGGTATTGTCAAACCAAAGATAACACCCTTCAAATTCCTTGTCACCTATCTCGTACCACTTTAGAGGCGGTTACACCTCCATAATAGAATTTAGTCCTCGTAGTCAACGAGACCGGTGTTGTAGTTCAACCACGATGAATATAAGAAATGAAAATCCAAACACAATTCATTTTAAGGAAGATCTAGACTCAGACTCAAGAAACACACCCCTAATCAATCTAGGATAACAACAAGCAAACTAATTGGTTAAGGGGCCTTCTGAAAACCAACCTTATGGGGGAGACAAAGTCCCACAAGATTGGATAGTGAAGGTATGAGAATAAGTTACAATGATCTATGAGAAATATCCCTTACCTATGCAAGTATCCTTTATTAATGCAGGCACCCTCTAGGGGAACTGAGACTATGAACAAACATATGTCTTGGGTACTATAGGAACATCCTACATGCAGCAACATCTATGTCTACCTAGGAAAGGTCACTAAGGCTACCACCACACAATCAATGACCAAGAGAACAATCATAGGTTCGACTGCACGTAAAGGCATGATAACTAATTCCAAAGCTTGAAATGTGTTAACTAATGAAACCCCCATATACGTAGAAATCGAAGTGGTACCGCAAACACTAAAACAAGAAGAGATGGGTAATCTCCCTACTTGATCTGATGCAACCTCATGCTTAACTCCTGTGTTAGAGGAGGCTCCTGACACAATGGTTGGAAGGATGTATTTAACACTCGTTAATGACTCCTAAGTTTCATTTTAGTGGCCTTAGAGAGTTTACTCCCCAATCCTAATCAATGGCCCTAAGCATATCTAATGTTGGTTCACTATAAAAATAAAAATGTCTAATGAATTTTAGATTACATAGTTTATTTTTATGGATGTTGCTTAAATCCAAGGGTAATGGATGAAATTTTTGTGCTTTTTTTACTCTTGACCAAACCAAGCAATGCAAGGACGATAATGCAAATCATTCACTTCGATGAAATCTAGCTATGGGAGGGAGAAAGACTTTTTGCTTTTCTTTGTAAACTTTATAAGCACAAACTCACATACACCAAGAAACCAACAAGCAATTCAGATCTGAAATGAAGCAATGCTCCTAATGGACTATTTCACTAATGCTTCAAAAGAAAACAAGCATGCAACATTTTTTTTTGTCTTTTTTGATATTTTAGTTGTTTTTCCCAAATAAAATGAAAAAGTTCCTGATCTAAGAAAGAAATACAAATGGAAATGGAAACCACCAACAACTAGCAAGCAAAGGGGCTATAGGAAATTGGAAGTGAGGCTAGATCATTCCACACCAATGTCTCTACCAATATCTCACCCAAAATTCACCTAGGAGGGTAGATCTAGTGTTGAACAACAGTTACACATTAAAAGTAATGCAACCACTGACAAATACCACTAGATCTTTTTAGATATGTTTGATTTTCTGCCCAACTTCAATGAAATTCTCAGATATAGAGAGAACCTATCTAAGAAATGGAAACAAACCACACAAAATCATTCAACAAACCACACAAAAGTATTCAACAAACCACTTGACAACAAGGTATGTGACAATAAAAACTCAAACAGAGACAAGACCAATATCATAATAGACCACAAAAATCCCCTTCTCATCAGAGGACAAACTAATATGAAAGGATTGGGTTTTTCTCTGCAATTATGTAGTTTTTCTAGATTGTTGCGGGACATAGGCCTGTCAACTAGTGAGGGGCCTTGTGGGACACCTATGATGCAACGAATGATGATATGTAAAAAAATTATTTTTTAGGAAAAATGGATATGTTCTAGATCTTCCAGACTTGTGTCATATCTCTCATATACACTAGATCTAGGTTCTAAAATAATCAATGGGATAAAATCAAAAGAAAATCACAATCAACAGAGGAAAGGATTGGAAAAGAGACTCAAACTAGAGAATAATTCTTCCCCAATGGAGTCTCCATTTCTGTTATGGGACAAAATCTCATAGGGATCTCACCGAATGATCATCAAGATCTCCCTAGGATTAGCCTAGTAATCCTAGACAAAAGAGGGTCTAGACTTCTATGGTTTTCTAGATCTAAGAAAAGAAACTTCTTTTCATAAGAAGAGAGGATAGATCAATATACCTTATTCTTGAAGGTTGTTCTTGTGTGTCCTGAGTGATGTAGATCTGAAGTTCCAGCTCCAACTCCTATCACCTGCTTCCTGACACAAGCAACAAAAAACACCATTCTTCTTCTCCTAGCGTTAGAAATCACTAATCTAACTTAGATCCAGCTTGATCTATCATTCATAAGATCAGATCCAAACCATTCATGAATCAATCACAAACAATTTGGGGGAAAACCAATGATATATTTATTAATCATGAAGAAATTACATCAATATTACATACCTTCAATGTAGATGCATTTTCCCTTGACTCCTTGCTCCTTGCTCTTCTTCCTCAACTTATTGATTAGGCTAGAGGCACTCTGATTTCTAGTTGTAATATATAGGAAGATATCCTCTACAAATGGAAAACATAACATTTCTCTTGAATTCCCCCCACTTTCCAAGTCTTTCCTTTGTTATATAGCTCTTTGGAGGAGGCTTGGGAGAGATTATAGATCTTCTAGAGACCACTAGAGACTCGAATGCTATGAGTTCCTAGGTCCTTGACATGAAGATACAACTCATCCCTGGTCTATCTCCTCGTAACTCCTTGAATATAGAAGTTTCATGGGTCATCGCTTGTTGAACACTGTTGTCATGCCAGGCTCATTGCTTGTTGTCCCCTATGTGTCCAATTATGACCTCCAAAAAGGGCTTAGATCTTAGGAAAAATGTGCATTTTTTCTTATATCCTCTTATGGATTCCCTTGTGGCCTATAGGGTGGAAATTAAGGCTATAAAATCAATGTTACATAAAAAATTCATGAGATAGAAAATCAGATCATGACCCAAATAGTAGAAATCATGGAGTCTCTTATGGAATTGAAGCAATAACTGAACGTTTTGGAGGTAGAATGAAATCTCCTTCGAAATTTGGCACTCAATTTGAGTAAGGGTGAGCAGTCCATGGCCTCGACCCAAAGACTCTTAGTGAACTCATATTGAAGGGAGCCAAAGGAGTGTGAAATGATGCACTAGCTTGACAAGGAAATGGAAGTTGTGAATCGGGACCCCAAGCCTATTAGTATAGATCTAGAAGAAGTAGTTAGTCACTATGTTTTTTGTTAATTTCCATGTTTTCGAGGCTATAAGAATCTTAGGCATATACTATAGAATATAGTGTTAAGGAGAACTTGGTAATTTTATATAAGGACAAATTCATTCTCTATTTTGGGGTTGCAATATGACTTTTTTGGACTGTTTAATGACTATTTTGAAAATCTATGGAACACTACTATGATGTAACATATGTTGTAGATTTTATTAATATAATTCTAATCAGTTATTATTAAGAAAACAAAATTCAATATCAACTTTTTATATAATCCATAAAAAAAATTGAAAGTAAAAAAAAAAATGCACTTTCTATAGCCTAATATGAGGGAGATTTGTAATTCCTTCCATGCTCAACATGGAGTTGACATGTGGTATTTAAAAAAATATTAAGAACAAAAAAATATTTCAATATTCACCTTAAGTAAAATACTTTTATATCAAATTTTGTGTGTGTGTGTGTGTGTGTGTGTGAAAGTAAAACAAATCTTATTCAGTTGATAGTTTCTTTCTACTTCCCAATATGAGGGAGATGTTTAATTTATCCAATGCTTAATATGGAGTTGAGACATGGCATTTAACAAATTATTTGAATGTGGGCCATAAATAAAATATTTCAATGTCCACGTTAAGGAAATTATTTTTATGACAACTTTAGACAGATAGATAGATAAAGTAATTGAAAGTAATAAAAATCCCCAAGGGTTAGCTAAATTTCTCTTGATACCAAATGTGCATACTCTCACCTGAAGTTGGGGAGGTCACGGGTTTGAATCTCATACTCCTTGGGGCTATTGTTTAACCCACTTACCATCCATGGATCACAGGGAAGTATTCAATGGGTTTTCCGCAAAGATTTCTTTGGGAAAAACAAAATAATTGAAAGTAAAAAATTATTGTGGTTCTAACATTTCAATGGTGTGTTGTTCAATATGAGGGAGATGTGTAATTTCTTTTGTTCTCAACATGGAGTTGACATGTGGAACACACATTAGAAACCCAATGTAGATCCACCTTAACTTCAAATCTATCATGCATAGAGAAAGATCAAGTCCCTCAAAATGATTTATTTTTTTTAGTTTAAAAAAAAATTAGGAAAAGTTTGCAACCTCGAGGGATTTGATCCCTCTAGACACATGATAGATCTAGAGTTAAGATGGATCTTGATTAAAACATTTTAAGGGTATGTTGCTCCGTATGAGGGAGATGTGTAATTCCTTCCATCCTCAACATGGAGTTTCCACATGACGTGTGCGTGTATGCGTGCACGCACACACACACACACACACGCAAGATGACAAATTATTTTGACCTAGGACATTTTAGTAATTGTCCAAGGCATGTTTCACTATGGAGCATGTGAGAGTTTGTCCTTAAATACACGCATGCACGCACAGACACACACACACACACACACACACACACACACACACACACAGATTCAAA
>JZKD02S0859233.1:0-14238 GCA_000966675.3 Picea glauca
ACCCTAGGCTAGATAGCCAAACAAGGTGTAGTGCATCTTCCTCCAAGGATAGCGCACCAACAATAGCTAATCAGATAGTCCAAACCCTAGCCAAGAGATAGTCCAAGCTCATACTAAAAACTAGTTGTTGCTGCAGCTACACCTACAACCCTCCTCCACATGTGTGCACCAAACTGGAAACTACAGTGCACACCAAACTGGGAACTATAGTTCTGAGATGTTGTCATATGAGAACTGGCGCCCTGTATTTATATTGGTTCTGCCAGATTTGTTGGGGCCGACTTCTCCTTCTGGATATGTGTCTGTTCAGTATATTATTATTATTTCTGGCCGACTTCTTCTCTTGGAGGCTAATAACCTAATATAAATTATCTTCTTGAGCCGACAATACTTCTAGGGTTATTAGCCAACTCATTAGGGTTTTCTCTTGCTTTCTAGAGTCTTCTATTCTCGTCGGGTTCACACTTGGAGGTAAATACCTCCCACAACTACCATAATATTAACAATTGAAGTGTCACAGGTGAGTGAGGTGCATTAAGGGGCATTGTGAGTAATTCATTGTGAGAAACAGTGTGAGGCGTCTTTCCACCATTTGGTCACCTCAACATTGTGAGCGACATTGTGATAATTCATGACTAGCTACCAACATTTTCCATTTTCTTAGACTAACATTTTATAGGTATTCTTGCCCACTAGAATATGTTGTGTGTAGTGTTTTAAGTTCCGTTCCGTGGTTTCTTAAATTATACTATGTGGTTTTACTATTTAAATTTCTGATGAAGTCTGCTAAAATATAATAGGAATAGCTTATGACATGACATGTTTGAAGTTTTTTTCTAACCTTTAGTTATAGAGACCAGTGGATTGAGTTTTTTTACTTGTAATTTGTTGAACAATTGAATATACTAATGTAGTAAAGTCTAATATATATAGTATATACTATATAGAAATTACATCATATAGTAGGAGGCATAGTTGTCCTGGATTGGCCTCTAATTTGATTTAAATAAAATTTAAATACAAAAATCTAAGGCATTGCTAGGAGACAAAAGAATTGTAGAAAATTAATTTTGAATTCTTAATTTTGACCATTACAAAAATCAGCACAAACAATGCCTAAGTGTTGTCTCTGAAATTCAAAAGTATTTCTTCCGAATGGTTTGGTAAAGATATATTCTAATTTTTCTTCCAAACAAAAAAACTATAGCATAATGCTACCATCGTTGACAATCTTTCAAATGAAATGATAGTGAATGTCAATGTGTTTATTCTTTCGGTGAAACACATGATTCTTAGATAATGCAATTGCTGAAATGTTGTCACAAAATATAGGAGTGGCTCCTTCTCTTCATGTGCAAGATCACTAAGAATCCTTCTCAAACAAACTGCATGACATGATGTTGAAGTTTCTTCCACATACTATGCTTCTGCTAAAGAAATTGTGACGATGAGTTTTTTCTTAGAATCCCATGAAATCAAACATGTACCAAAAACAAATGTGTACCTGGAAGTAATTTTCCTATCATCAACACTACCTGAAAAGTCACTATCTGTATATCCAACAAGTGTGTCATATTCTAAATTAGAAATACCAAATTTCATAATCTGTTGTACCTGCAATATATCTCAAAATTCTTTTTCCAACTTTCCAATGAGAGATTTTGGGGTTTTCCATAAATCTCGAAATTAATCTCACTGCATACATAATATCTGGTCAGGTAGTTGTAAGGTACATGAGGCTACCTCCAAGCCTCTTATATAAAGTATAATCAATTGTTGTTCCATCATATTTTTTTCTTAGCTTTGTACCTATGGAAATTGGTGGATCTGTTGGCTTGCATTTGTTCATTTTGAACCTTTTCAAAATATCTATGGCATATTTTTAATGAAAAATGAAAAATCCTTTTTCATATTGCTCAACTTCAATTCCCATACAATATTTCATAAGACCAAGATCAATCATTTCAAATTCACTCTGCATGGTTTCTTTGAATTCACTTAACAACAAATTTCCTATATAAATCATGTTATCAACATAGAGACAAACTATCAAAAAATTACCTTTTTGGTCTCTTTTGGTGTAAAGTGTGGCCTCATTGTTGCTCTTGTTAAATCCATTGTTGAGAAAATAGAAATCAATGCGACTATACCAAGCTCTTGGAGCTTTCCTCAATATGTACACTTTGTACTCTTTACCTCTGATCTGAAATCTTGGTAATTGATCCACGTAACCTTCTTCCTCTAAAATTCCATTTAGAAAGGATGATTTAATGTCCATTTGATAGGATGGCCATTTGTTTTGAGATACAACTGCCAAAACTGCTCTGACAGTATCCAAACATGCTACTAGAGTAAATGTTTCTCCATAGTCAATACTGGGTTGTTGAGCAAACACTTTTGCTACAAGTCTTACCTTTTGCTTCTCTCCTTTTCCCTTCTCATTGAATTTTTTCTTATATACCCATTTAACTCCAATGTTGGTTTTACTTGTAGGAAGATCTACAAGATCCCATGTGTTGTTTCTTTCATTTTCTTCAATTTTTTCGTTCATTGCATGAACCCATTTTTCTTCCTTCACTACTTCTTCAAAATATATTGGTTGATATGATAACAAGGAAAAATGTTCTTGTTGATCCATGTCATCATTTTTCTCATAAATTTCTATCAAGCTTCTTGTTTTCTAGTTCCTTAAATTTGCTATAGTGGGATCTGAATCCTTACTAGATGAAGAAGAATAATTGTGCTATGTTTGTTCTCCTTGGCCTTGTACTTGAAATATTGGAAGTCTTGGTGGAGAAGCTTGTTGTCCTATAGCTTCCACATGTTTTTCTTCATGTATAGAAGGAATCTGATCTACAATCATTTCACCTGTTTGGTTATCCCAAGATTTATCTTCTTGGAATTTCACATCTATGCTTATTATCAAATTCTTAGTAACAAGATTGTACACCCTATATGCTTTATACTTCTCACCATATCCAACAAATATGCATTTTTCACTTCAATCATCAAGCTTTATCCTCATCTCTTCAGGAACATGAGCATAAGCCACACAACCAAAAACTTTAAAATGAGAAACACTAGATTTCATACCACTCTAGGATTTTTGAGGGACTTGATTTTTCACACTATTGGTTGGTGAAAAATTCAAAATATAGACTACGCATGCCACTACTTCATCCTAGTATTCATTTGACAAATTTTGGGTATTTAGCATACTTCGCGCCATATTCATTATTGTGTGATTCTTCCTTTCAGTTACTCCATTCTGATGTGGAGTGTATCTTGTGGTAAAATGTCTCTTGATCCCATGTTTCCTGCAATATGTTGTAAATTCTTTGGAATTGTACTCACCTCCTCGATATGATATGAGTACTTTTAATTCCCACTTTGTTTCTTTATCAAAGATTTAAATTCTCTTAATTTTTCAAATGTCTTTGATTTGTGCTGCAGAAAATACACCCAAGATTTTCTACTAAAATCATCAATGAATGTTAGAAAATAAAAACTTCCTCCTATTGACTGAGTTTTCATTGGACCACAAAGGTATGAATGCACTAGATCGAGATGTTCTTTTTCTCTATAGGAAGCATCGGGAAAGCTATCCCTTTGGTGTTTGTCCAAAATACAACTCTCGCAAGAGTTTTTTTGTTCATTTATAATGGGAAAAACTTTGACCATAGACTTTCGATGTAAAATAATGAGACTAATAAATGGTAAATGACCATATCTAGATGCCACAACCAAGTCTCATCTGAGCTTGATACATTTTGGGCATATGATTGTGACAAGTTTACATTTCTCAATATCAAAGGAAACATTCTATTTTTGTTCATTTGTATTGTGGCTATGATTTTCTTACTGGTTGGTTTGTCCAAGATTGTACACTTGGAACCTTCAAAAATGACCTCATAACCATGGTCATTCATCTGGCCTACACTCATCAGATTATGTCTAAGACCAGGTACATAATAAACATCATGAATATCCTTCTTTTCATCTTGTTTGGTCAATAAATAAATTACACCATTTCGTAAAACTTTCTTTTGATAATCATCTTCCAACTTAATTTGAGATGTGACAGAGTTATCTAAACTAGAAAACAAATCTTGGTTACCTATAATATTATTGTTGTAGCCACTATCCAACAACCAGAGAGCATGATTGTTGCTTTCTTCTTCTGTGACTTGGCATGAGAAGAACATTGATTCAGATGTTCCTTCTTCAATGTTGGTAACATTTTCTCTGTCCCTATTCAGATCCTTGTGCTTCTTTCTACATTCAATTTTGCAGTGACCAAATTTATTTCAATAATAAAATTAGATCCTTGATTATTCATTCCATCTTGAATGATTGAAATTTCTACCTCTCCCCCTTTGGTTCTGAGAGTTTATTTGTGGTTATTCTAATTGTTCACTCTGTTCTAAGTATTGTGAGGTTGACCTATCTCATGTTTGAAAGAATCCTTTGCTTCATATTCCTCTGCTTCTATTCCCTCGACCTCTACCTCTAATTATGGAAGCACGATACTGAAATACGTTCTCCAAATATTCAATATTTCGACTGAACCTATTCTCATGAGTTAACAAAGATCCCATGAGTTCTTCAAATTTCAATGTTGGTAGGTCTTTCGACTCTTCAATGGAAACCAAGAACATATTAAACTTGTTAGGAAGGCTTTGGAGTACCTTCTCAAGGACCTTTTGATGTTGAATGTCTTTTCCATGCATGTGCAGTTGATTAACGATGCTCGTGACATGGGTCATGAAATGATTCACATAATCAAAATCCTTCATCTTAACAGTCTCAAAACTCTTCCCGGGTGTCTGTAAAATTGCATTTTGACTTTATATGTTCCTTGATAGGCGATTTCAAGAGTATCCCATGCTTGTTTAGCATGATCTTTCTTCTGTGACTTTGGGGAAAATATATTCCTCTAACCCTTGCTAGATGAGCCATAGGGATTTGCTATCCTTTTTCCTGAGTTCTCCCAGAGCCTTTGTCTATGTGTTTTTCATGGCTTGTAAATTCATTGGATCTGGTTTGTTGAACCCATTAACTACTGCTTCACACTAGTCTTCATACCAGAGAAACTTTTTCATTTTTATAGGGCATACATCATAATTATTACCCGTTGAAATCATTCTGCTTGAAAACGCCTGGTTGCTGCTAGACACCATGAATCTCCTACTGATATTTATCTCCCCCTTTCTGACTTAGGTCTCTACCAAAAAACCTTTTCTTATGTCAAAACAAATAAAACCCATAACTTTTCTTAGCCTCGCCGCTTCCTGTCCACACCCTTTGGGCAACCGGTCGTAGAAATTAAATTTCACAAGTGTTAGGACCTGGTCGCACCCTAGAATACTCTCTAAGGTGACCTCCTTCTCCTGGTCGCTCTGTGTACATAGGCAAGGGGCAACCACCTTCAAAAACACAATTTTTTGAAGGGTTTTTCCTCAATGTTTTGCACCAGAACGGCCTTAAATGCTCCTCTTCCTTTTGTGGGTTGAACAAACTCTAAATTTCTCTACAATAACCTGCAAATTGCTCTCCTATATTCGAATAGTATTATTCATGCTTTGATACCATGTTCAAGTTCAATCAGAAGCAAGAATACACACAAAACAACAATGGAGTTGTTCAGCTCTTCTCCACATTCATATGAAAAACTAAATTCTAAATACATGAGACTAGATATTTCTCTAGAACACTCCATCCTTCACCTACCTAATAAATTCATGTCCACCTATCTTATCTAAGTGCATTTAAGATGCCTATCCACTATAAACTTGGTCAAGTAAGAGATAAATCACTCCATTCAACAAAGCTTAGTAACTAATCCATTGATCCTTTAAATTTCAGTATGCATATGCAAATATGAATAATTACTCCCGAGAAAGTCGCATTTATTTTGACAGGTGGGAAGTCATTTTGAATAAGATGATTGTAAACTGTTTGGGAGACTTCCATTCTAGAGGCTTCACATCAAGACATTTGTATGAAAGTCTTTAGACACGCCATAATCTTCCTCCATGTATATAAATATGCCTTCTTGTTTAATGGAATGCAATTCGAGTTTGAGTTGTAGATCTTATCAATATTTTGTGTATGTTTATGTGTTTTCATTTGTATTTGTATATTGAATGTGCTACCCATATCTCTTTCAATATGGTATCAAAGTGAGGTTGACTTTATCCCCTGGACTTCTTCCATCGATATTCTTGTAAGTCGAGGTAGTGTCAAAGGGTAGAAGGTGAATAGTCAAGTTTATGACATTTCACGAGAATTCACAGAGCCGCTGGCTGAAGGGAGATATGAGATCTGAATTCCACAAGATCGCATCTTAAAGATTAAATATTTTGAGTAGAGGAGGTTGCAGAGTCAGAAAGGAGGTCGTGGATCGATGGTTTATGAATAGTCGTAGCAGATTCAGTTCTTTGAAAGCATCGATCCATGTTTGCTCTAGTTCGTCCATGAAAAGGAAGTTTAGGATTTCAGACTCGAATGGTTGAACTGTTGTTGAAGGATAAGAGAGTGTAGAGGGTTTAACTCTAGGATGAACGAGTGTGTAGAATTTTATCCCGTGCATTAAAAGGAAAGGAGCTTCCATATTAAAAAAGAGAGAGTCGCAACATTACAGTGCACCGAAAGCTATTGGAAGAGACAACGACCATAGGCATTGGGCATGCTGAGCACTTCCAGTGAGGAGAAGGGAATGACTCAATCGTGAGAATTACTAGCTTCGTCATTTTCCAAAAACCTAGCCGTTGCAGTAATAAATTTAAGTAAAAATATTTGTTGTAAAAAAATTTGCATAGAGAATTAAACTCTTTATGTGCTATTTTGTTTTCAATCAGTTGGAAAACTATTGAGCTATTAATACATAGCGAGAGTAACAAAGGTGCACTTCGTAGGTATTTTCACATTTGAGATCATTGATCACATCATGCAAACAAAGAGGATGAAATTGAGTAGCAAAGGTACATTTGATATGTATTTGCGCATTTGAGATAATTGATCACATCATTCAAATGAAAAGGACGAAATTGAGGTTTCTAGGGAGAGAATATGTATGCTTAGAGATTTGAATCTGAGGGGATTATATATGTTAGGGTTTTGTGTTAAATATGTTTAACAATGATTATGTGGATTGATCCAACAATTATTACGCTCCTCCTATATTTTTTGGTAAAAATTATAATATTTGGGCCATTAACATGAGAAACAAACTATGTATAGATGATTTATGAGGTATTGTATTGAAAGGGTTTGAAGAACTCTCAAATCAAGAATCCTATGAAACCATGATTCAAGAGTAGAAGGATCAACTCATTGAAAATAAGAAGAATGACGCAGAAACATTATTTCTCATTCAACAAAGTTTGGGTGAGAGCATTCTTCTCAAAATTGTAGTAGAAGCCAGGTCCAAAGAAGCTTGGGATATTCTAGAGATGGCATATAGTGAAATGGGGAGCAACATCGATAGTTATAATTGGAGAAGTTGTTGAAGAGCATGCTGAAGCTGAAGAAGATAAACAAGACATAGAGTCTGCAATTGTCATGAACACTACAAATAAATATGTTGAAGAAATTATGGAAGATAAAGGTGACTATGTACAAGATGCAAAGGATAAGCATGGTAAAGAAAGTGAATTCCACTATGTAGATACACACGTGGATGATGAAATTAAAGCTGAAGGAGAAAGTGAAACTTCCTTCACAACAATAGAAAAATGTAAGAAGAATATAGCAATAGAAGTTGTTGAAGACATGGATGAGAATATAGTGAATGTTGAATTTTAAGTTGAACTAACATTTATTGAGGAATGGATTTCAAAGCCCAAGTATGAAAGTGAGTATGGAAAAGATACCATAATTGCAACAAAATAAGAAACAATGAAGGAAACTATTGAATATGTTGAAGTTGTTGCAGCATTGGAAAAATAAATGAAAGAAAATGAGGATGTTCTTAAAAAGTTTGAAAGAAGTGTTCAATTAGCAGTAGTCGAAGTACAAGAAGAACTAGATGAACAAGAAAAAGAATATGAAGAAATATTGAAGAAAACAACTAGAGTAACATTGAAGCCGAAGAAGAAGGAAATGCATGCAGAAAAAAAGTTTGGAGTAAAAGAAAGAAAAAACTTGTATAACATAGGACAAGTTGCACCAGCATGCAAAAGAAAAGGATGTAAAACAAGTTTTTTGAAATGTGTAAGCTTAGTTGATACTTAGACCAGCATTCCATCATGTATTAATTTTGTAAGCCCATAGAGTCATTTATGGTTAGTGTTAGTATTGTTAGTGGTCATAATTAAGGAGGAGTGTTAGAATATGAATAATTACTTCCGAGAAAGTAGAATATTCTATGCTATGTGATAATTTATTTTGAATAAGATGATTGTAAACTCTTCAGGAGACTTCCACTCTAGAGGCTTTACATCGAGACATTTCTACAAAGGTATCCACATTCGAGAATCTTCCTCCATGTATATAAATACGCCTTCTAGTTCAATGAAATGCAACTCGAGTTTGAGTTGTAACTCTTATCAATATTTTTTGTATGTTTATGTGTTTTCCACTGTAGCTGTCTATTGAATAAGTTCCCCCTATCTCTTTCTACTATCCCATTAAAAAATATTTTTTATATGTATCTAAGGATGTTGATACCATGTTTACATCTGAGGTACTCTATGAAACATCGGAGTTTACAAGAAAGTGGGTTCCTTTCTGTAAATTTTTTAGCATTGAGGCTGGAGCTCCTGAGTGGTACTTTCAACAGAAAATAGATTACTCTAAAACACATAGTAGAACCATCCTTTCTAAAAGATCGCACGACTATGAATGTATACATTGTTAAGAATGTTTTTCTTTTTTTTTTCTCGTTCTCCTTCTCTTCTCTATTTGTCTTGTTTCTAATATCATATTCCATAATTGATGTTTATCTACAAAGGAGTATGAAGAATTTAAGGTACACATCAATGTTTTATTTTCTAAAGCATAAAAGGTGCTAGAAGAAGGTTGGACAATGTAAGATACAATGGACAGCGGGAACAATATGTGAGACCGTCTGTTGGAATTTCACATATTTTATGTACAAAATAATTTTTTCGCATTTAGTCTTATTGGAATTAGCCATGCACTATCCAACGCTCCTTGAAAAATCACACTTGAAAATATCCCTTTGATAATAGTTACTCAAATTATGAACTTCATATATTTTTGGGTCATGTTGGAGGTGTTGGACAATTGGTTTTCATTGATGTCAACCCTTGGATAGTGATATTGGAGATTGATTTCAACCTTTGGAGAAGTCCAAAGATGTTGGAAATTTGATTGACATTGATGGTGAGTTAGTTGGGTGCATTTGAAGAAGCCTACATGTATCCCCGAAGGTGTGGTTATGGGACCCAAAGTTTGTTGAGGAATATGGACATGAAGAACAATGCAATTTTAGGTAAGACTATCATAGATGGATAGTACACATCGTTTCGTTTCTGATGATATGTGGAACACCACGTGGTTCCTCACGGTTAGGGAGATATGGCCTTGTAAAGTTGGAATCCCCAAAGAGTGGTCAAGAAGCCCCTAGTTGGTTACAAGTCTTGGTGAAAGGGTAAAGTGGATGTAACAAGAAACCCCTAAAATAAGAAATGATGTTACCTAGCCCAAGTATAAATACACCTCAAAGAGTCTCTAATTTGGACATACACCCTTACATTGAATATCTATTTTGTGAATGTTATGGTCTAAGTATTGTGATATTTTCTCTAGTTTGTGATGACATTTTTCTGAAGTTGCGAAGGTCTGAAGTAGAGAAAGTTTCAGAGTTGCAGAAAACTGGCAATCCAAGTTTTATGAGGTTATATGTGGGCTTCATAATGACAGGTTTCATACATACGTGAGCTACAGGAGGATAGGATGCGTACATACACAAGTTGTAGGAGGACAAATCATGCATCTAAGGAAAATCTTTGAAGAATAATGGTTGGTTGAGTTGCAACAAGGTTTGATAGTACAACACAATTGCTACAAAATTTGAGATGGTATGCTTCAGGTTTTCATGAGTAAAGGTATGTATTTTATGTATTTGTTTAAGGCTTGTATCTTGGATGGTATGGCACATGCTTAAAACATGTCATGGAGGCTCTTGATGGTACATGATTGCATATGGTTGAGGTGACATTGTTACATGCTTGAGACATACTCTTGGTACTCGGTATATGGTTTTTATGGTTCATTGTTAGAGGCACATCTTTGTGATATTGGCATATACATAGGCATATCTTATGGTACATGGCATGAATGAGAGTGATATGGTACATGGTTGAGACACAGAATCCATGATGGTATGTTGGTGATATTGGTACATGCTTGGTAGAGGCATGTGTTGGTGATGCTGAACATGTAGTTGAGAGGTGTCCTTGGTATATGAACTATGTGAGAGGATCTAGTTGAGTATCAGTGACAATGACATGTTGGACAAGTTGACAGTGACAGGTTGGATACAATGACAGGTTAACAAGTTACAAGTTGACATGACAGTGACAGTGACAGTGACAATGGTATTGATTGTGGTAGCGACAATTGGTCTACACTTATACTTCTGGGTGGTAGAACGGGGAAAGGAAAGGGGTTTGTAGCCTCCTTCTGGGTGGAGCTGGAGAACCCAGGGGGTTGTAGCATCCTTCCGATTGGAGATGGAGAATCAGGGAGTTAGAGCTTCCTTCAGGTTGGAGCCTGAGAACTAGGTGGTTGTAGCCACCTTCCGGTTGGATTCAGAGAACTTAGGGGGTTGTAGCCTCCTTCTGGTTGGAGCCAGAGAATTTAGGGAGTTGTATCTTCCTTCCGGTTGGAGATGAAGAATCAGGGAGTTGTAGCTTCCTTCATATTGGAGCCCGAGAATCAGTGGGTTGTAGCCTCCTTCTAGTTAGAGCTAGAGAATTTAGGGAGTTGTAGCTTCCTTCAGGTTGGAGCCTGAGAATAAGGGGTTGGAACCTCCTTCCAGTTGCAGCTGGAGAATTTGGAAGTTGATGCTTCCTATGAATGAATTCTTGATATATATAAGAAATCATTCCATGGTTTTCTCCCATTTAGGTTTATACGTAAATACTGGTGTACTATGTATTTGATGTGATGTTGTTGATGTGAGGTTGCTTATGATTATATGCTCATGATATATTGAATGCAAATGTAGATAATACATTGATGATAAACTGTTGAATATTGTTGTTAAAGTGAAATAATATATATTGTGGTTAAAAGTGGTATAAAGTGCTCATATTGATTCACCTTCCCCCCCCCTCAATATTCTAACAATAGGACATGATACTCATGGAAATGAACTACCTCACTTGAACTATGTTTATAGTGAAAAGAGACCTAGATTCAATCATTTAAAGAAAGCTTGCATTTTGGGAAGCGGAGTTAAACTTTGAAGTCCTTTGGTTTGTTAAAAGTGGTGTTGGTGTTGGTGTTAAGTGTAGGAAATGATGACATATGTCTTGTCACACTTTCTGGTTTGAGTCTCGACTATTCTTATAAATGCTCCTTATATGTTGAACTTGGATTGTGATTATTGCGTAGGCAATCGAAACATAGTTTTCTTTTGTAAGAAAACCCAAATAATTGCATATACTTTTACCATATTACTCAAGTCATTCCATTTTTCACATTCTATAATTGACAATGTTCCTTCCTAATGTGGTTTCTTTGTCTCATTCACCAAGCCAAGGATGATCTTAAGGATGGAAATTTATTTTAAAATGTAGAAACCTTGGCAATTCTTTCTAATTCTTCATATGCCAACTATCAAATGTTTGGCAATATTTTTGTAAAAATATTCAAATTTCTAAGGATTTTATATATTTTGTATAAATTTTTGGCTATTTTTAAGGTAAAATAATTTTATCCTTTATAATTTGGGGGAATCAATTTTATAATAACTAATTTTATTTTGGAGAAACCATGAAAAAATAGCCCATGAACCAAATTTAACCCCTAAAAGCATCCTTGCTCCAAGCTAATTTACAACATTGTTACCTTGTGAAGATCAATATGACAGGTTTGGATGACATTGAGGGACCCATATATGTTGGCGCTAGATGTGTTTTCAAAGGAGAAGCATTTTAAGGATTCTATGCTCTTGAAGTAGAGAAGGAACCCATAACGACTTGTAATTGCTGGCCAATATGGTTTTTATTGCACGGTTGCAAATCCCAAAAGATGAATGAGAAAGTAATAGCCAAGCAAGAGAAGAAGAATAAATCCGCTAGTTTTCCTATTACTATTTTAGACATTGAAGGAGTAGAAAGTAGATTTTGTATTTTGCTTCTAATGGTGGTTATTAACGTTGTACATCCTCTAGCCTTTTACTGGCTAGTAATAGCTTTATTAGTGTAAGTGAAATATCATTTTTTCCGTATTGAATGTGAAAAGTCAACATTCGTGTCTCAAATTAAATTGAAAAAGAAATTTGGATAGCCCCTATATATGTTGCCTCTACTCTTCTTAAGAATGGTGGTGTACCACAAAATGCTAGTCCTGCTTCACTTTAAAAGGAAACCATTCATATTAGTAGTTGTGGCTATGAAGATAAAATAGACTCGGAAAGGAGGTGATTATTATGAAATCAATTCTTATAAAAAAGTATGTATGCATGTTGACATCTTTGATGCTATTGATTCACTGTTTGTTTATGCCAATAGGTTGGATGGATTTATGGTTCGGTTACAGAGGATGTACTGACAAGCTTCAAAATGCATTCCCATGGATGGTGGTCTATTTATTGTATTCCTCCAAGACCACATTCAAAATGTCTCCACCAAGTTTTGCGTTGGGCTCTTGGATCAGTTGAAATTTTCCTGAACAGACACTGCCCTATTTGGTATGGATATGGAGTGGGGTTGAAATGGTTGGAGAGAATTTCCTATATAAATGAAACCATATACCTGTGGACATCCATACCTCTGGTGGCATATTGTACCTTGCCAGAGATATGTTTGGTAGTTATGCAAATGAGCAAAATTTTGAATAGTATTATAACAGATTATTGATAGGACTATATTTCCATTTTTTATTTACTGCTAAGGAATATAGTAAGTCTTTGTTTTCTTGCACTCGTTATGTGTATATTCACAACTCTAATCCTAGAGATGTCGTGGAGTGTGTTGCAATTGATGACGGGCGGAAAAGTCAATTGTTTTAGTGATGGGAGGCATGCCTGCACATGTGTTTGTTTGTTGTTTTCCAAGCATTGTTGAAAGTTCTTTACGGTATTGATACAAATTGTACTATGACATCAAAAGCTAGAGATGGTGATTATTTTTTAGAGCTATATGTATTTATCTAAGTGGACAACACTATTGATGCCCCACAACACTGCTTATAGTGATGCCCCACAACGATGCTTACAGTGAACCTTATTGGATTTGTTACTAGGGTGTCTAATGCCGCCAATAATGGATATTAATTGATCTTAATCATGAGACTCTTTGTTTAAAAATTTGTTTTTCTCCTTCTAAGTAATTGTGCATTTTATCCTTTTCTAAAAGGTTTGATGACCAGAAACAACTAGACATTCATAATTGTTATTGGATTTATAGTGAAAATATATTGTGAAACTTTCTTATGCCTGGCCTCTCAAATTGTAGTGCCTCTTTTACTAGCTCAAATCATTTTAAGACCAAATATATTTATTTACAAGATCTCATTATCAAGAACATTGTCACTTTCTGGTCATTGTTTTGAAGTTGGGATTTATATTGTATAAAATGATTATATTTTTTTTCAAGTAGAAAAAGGTTTACAATACTCAAGGTTAGTGGCTCAGTTTTTGTTAATAGAATTTCAAGATTTTGATGTGTAGCTAAGTCATTTAGCTTTCCTTGTAACTCAAGGTCCAAAGTTATTATACATTTACAAATAACAACTAATGATTCTTGGTTATGACTTAATAATTAAATTATAATAGATTTTATCACCTTCAAAAAATCATCTTTATCATCATAATTAGATAAATATAATATTATTAAGTTAATTTCAGAATGATTTTATATTATAATAACATAAAACACAATTTTAAATTTATTTTTATATTAAATTAATAATGATTTAATTATATTTTTATTTATTTATAAATGTAGTTTATATATATAAATAAAATAAGATTAATAAAAACATTAATTAAAATTAGTTGGAATGAATAAGAAAAAAGTATTATTGTTAATTTAATTATTT
>JZKD02S0859266.1:0-14238 GCA_000966675.3 Picea glauca
ACGTATCGAGGATTGGCATTTCGAAAGTCAAGGAGTCGTCCGTTCATTACAGTTTAAATCGCCGATCGGCGAAACGTCGAAAGCGCCTTTGGCACCGAGCCTACAGTCTTAGCCCCAGGTCTTATCAAGTGAGCCTGTGAAGGGGGGAAAGCCCCTTTGTAATAGCAAAGCTACCCCGACCGTTCATCTCAAGGACATGTGGCACGCATCTGTGCCATGTCGACGTTCGGGAGTTTGAGCAGTAAGCGCTCCTTGTCTTTTCGTATTTCGAAACCTTGAACCCCGAAAGGCCGATAGCGCCCAGAATCTGGCCCGTGGTTTTGGCACCTGGTCATAAAGGAACAAGCCTAGAGGAGGGGCACTAATGTTCAGCCTTTGGCCACTCGGGCCAAAAGTGTCGAGTCGAGTCTCAGAAGGTGGACACTATGTTTTTCAGAGGCTGGTTCAACGTGATCAAGAGCCCAGTACCTGCTGGAATTGAATGAAGAAGAGAGAGGGTGGGTGAAACCTCACCTCACTCATTTATTGCAAGAGTATGGATGTCCTAGCTAAAATTCTATCCAATATGGTCCTCTGCACTGGTTCTTTTCATGAAAGCCACGCCGAGTCTTCAACTCGCCAGGAGAGCTTGCACACGCTAATTCAGTATTTAAGGGCTCAACTACCCCCTGGCACGAGCCATGCAGAATTAAGGTGGCGTGTAACGGGAGAATGCAGGCCAGATTTGATTGAGGAGACACCATACATTGAATATCCTGGGACGCCTCTGCTGGGCGAAATGGGGGGAAAAGTATATGTAGGCATTTGTGCCATTTTTGTAGGTATCGATGGTAGAGCAGAGCTCCCGATTGTAAATTTTTAGCACAGACTCTAGTTCTCTGATTATGCATCTGTATATGAGATTTCTTGCTTTATGACAGACAGTTTTCTTACTTCGTCTAGTTTTTGTCTCATGCTAAGAGAGTTCGTGAACGAATGATTCGTGCGGATCATTGCAATTATGTCATGATAAAGGATTTATTTATGCATTATTGTGTTCTCTGGTTTTCTGTGTTTGAGCGCAAGAAGATCTTGTGTTTGGATGCCTTCTTCTACAGTCTGCTAGAAACCTGATGTTTACTACAGACCTTCGCATCTCTTTGATATAAGTCTTCCCCCTACTCACCCTTACTATGCCTCACTGTCTGAAGTTCATGCAAGACCTCACCTGCCCATGCATTCTTGGCCTAGTTCTGGAGTTAGAACCACATCGTCCGAGTTTACTTCCATTCGATCATTCCTTTTTATACCCATTACAAACTATCGTGACATAAAACTGATGGGCGTCGGGCTTTGCTCCAGCAAGCAATCCAGGAGTGACTTTCGTCGCCAACATTTCTGGCGCTGCTGTCGAGGACAAAGTTGAAGATTTTCCCCGAATTTGAACGACATTGAGCCTCTGAATCCTGAAGGTGCATCAGGTATTAGAGCCTTTGAAGATTGTTGTTGTGCACCTGGCGACTCCATTGTGATGACTCCACTGTGGCGAACCTACGATGTCAACTGTGGCTTTCATAGGTAGACACACGCGGTCCCATCCTCAGCTGCCTCTAGCTACACCTAGAACTGATCGGGAGGTGGCTCTCGATAAAGGAAAATCCTCTGAAGGAAAATTCATTGCCGAACCAAGTAATCCATTGTCTCCCTTTGTGGAAACTCCATTTTCTTTGCCGCAGTTCCCTAGCAGACCGTCGTCTGAAGTTTCCCGTTTCTTGAATTTCGGGAGTGTTCCTGTTGAGGTTTCCCCCCCTAGTCTGGGATTAGCGGGAGAAATCCTTGTCACTCTCGTCTCCTCTGAAGCCGTATCCTGGCGTAGACCTGCGACCACAGAAGGTTTCCCCACTCTGAGCTTTACCGCTTCTCCTCTTGTCGCGGTCACCACCTCTGCACAGAGAGAAGCATATATCGGCTTAAGCTCACTATCATTCTCCCTTAATCCCTTGTTGTTTCCCACTCCCCTTAGAAGCCCATCCCCAGTATCCCCATTTCAAACTCCTTCTCCTCTGAGTTCTCCTCCGCATAATATCCCTATGGCTGGACCAAATCCCCCTATGACCAAAATGGAGGCCATTATAGCCGCTAGGTATGCTCCCTTCGTGCTACCTCAACCACTTAATGCCCTTCCAGCAGACGGTTACCTCAAGTAGCTGCCCAAGTTTACAGGCGAGGGGGACATATCTACAGAAGAGCACCTGGAAGCCTTTTATAGTTTTACAGATGATAATGTCATCATGCATGCAGATGTATGGATGAGGATTTTTGTCCATAGCCTTCAAGGAGAAGCTAGAAAATGGTTCAAGGCCCTGCCTCCTGGATCTATCAATGGGATAGAAGCGTTGGATGGTGCCTTTCTAAGACAGTGGGGAGATAAAAAAGATTTTGTGTATTACATGACAGAGTTTGGGTCTTTGAAGAGAAAATAAGGAGAGTCCATCTCTTACTTTTCCAAGAGATTCAATAAAATGTACAACAGAATCCCGGCTGAGATAAAACCCTTCGAATCCTCCGCAAAGATCACTTATGCTAGCACCTTTGATCCTGATTTCTGCCTCCTATTGAGGGAAAGGAGAGAAACTACGCTGGCCCACATGCAGGACACAGTCGTGGAGGTAGAATCTAATATATTGGTCATTGACCAACTCAGGAATATTGTTGGTAGAAACATATCTAGGCAGAGGCCTGGAGCTTCCCCATCCAGTTCCTCTCCCCTGCCTCTCCAGACAGATGAGACAGCAAGAGCACTAAAATCACTTTCTGCCGGGATGGAAAGGTGGGAATTAGAAGGGAAAACTATCTACAGAAATCCCCAAAATGCAGATGGTAGAGGTTTCAGGAAGCCTAATGACAATGTGCCACAGGCTTTTCCAAGGGAACAAAGGAGCAGGGATAGAGACGATCAGAGGATTCAGACCCCTCTCCAGAAAAACCTAGTTTCTCACGAAGAAGGGGAGGAGGTGGATGAACTCGACCCTGAGATCCATTGCATTGAGGACACATCCTCGTTTCCTCATCTTACTCAATCTGCATATGAAGAATCCCTTATCAATGCTCAAATCAACGAGTTGAGTAGAGGGGAAAGAGTTGGCAACACTCCTAACAGATATAATCTCAGGTAGAGGAGGAAAGAAGGAAATTTTGATAACCAGGATCANAAGATTTTCCCCGAATTTGAACGACATTGAGCCTCTGAATCCTGAAGGTGCATCAGGTATTAGAGCCTTTGAAGATTGTTGTTGTGCACCTGGCGACTCCATTGTGATGACTCCATTGTGGCGAACCTACCATGTCAACTGTGGATTTCATAGGTAGACACACGCGGTCCCATCCTCACCTGCCTCTAGCTACACCTAGAACTGATCGGGAGGTGGCTCTCGATAAAGGAAAATCCTCTGAAGGAAAAGTCGTTGCCGAACCAAGTAATCTGTTGTCTCCCTTTGTGGAAACTCCATTTTCTTTGCCGCAGTTCCCTAGCAGACCGTCGTCTGAAGTTTCCCGTTTCTTGAATTTCGGGTGTGTTCCTGTTGAGGTTTCCCCCCCTGGTCTGGGATTAGCGGGAGAAATCCTTGTCACTCTCGTCTCCTCTGAAACCGTATCCTAGCATAGACCTACGACCACAGAAGGTTTCCCCACTCTGAGCTTTACCGCTTCTCCTCTTGTCGCGGTCACCACCTCTGCACAGAGAGAAGCATATATCAGCTTAAGCTCACTATCATTCTCCCTTAATCCCCTGTTGTTTCCCACTCCCCTTAGAAGCCCATCCCCAGTATCCCCATTTCGAACTCCTTCTCCTCTGAGTTCTCCTCCGCATAATATCCCTATGGTTGGACCAAATCCCCCTATGACCAAAATGGAGGCCATTATAGCCGCTAGGTATGCTCCCCTCGTGCTACCTCAACCACTTAATGCCCTTCCAGCAGACGGTTACCTCAAGCAGCTGCCCAAGTTTACAGGCGAGGGGGACATATCTACAGAAGAGCACCTGGAAGCCTTTTATAGTTTTACAGATGATAATGTCATCATGCATGCAGATGTATGGATGAGGATTTTTGTCCATAGCCTTCAAGGAGAAGCTAGAAAATGGTTCAAGGCCCTGCCTCCTGGATCTATCAATGGGATAGAAGCGTTGGATGGTGCCTTTCTAAGACAGTGGGGAGATAAAAAAGATTTTGTGTATTACATGACAGAGTTTGGGTCTTTGAAGAGAAAAGAAGGAGAGTCCATCTCTGACTTTTCCAAGAGATTCAATAAAATGTACAACAGAATCCTAGCTGAGATAAAATCCTTCGAATCCTCCGCAAAGATCACTTATGCTAGCACCTTTGATCCTGATTTCTGCCTCCTATTGAGGGAAAGGAGAGCAACTACGCTGGCCCACATGCCGGACGCAGCCGTGGAGGTAGAATCTAATATATTGGTCGTTGACCAACTCAGGAATACTGTTGGTAGAAACATATCTAGGCAGAGGCCTGGAGCTTCCCCATCCAGTTCCTCTCCCCTGCCTCTCCAGACAGATGAGACAACAAGAGCACTAAAATCACTTTCTGCCAGGATGGAAAGGTGGGAATTTGAAGGGAAAACTGTCTACAGAAATCCCCAAAATGCAGATGGTAGAGGTTTCAGGAAGCCTAATGACAATGTGCCACAGGCTTTTCCAAGGGAACAAAGGAGCAGGGATAGAGACGATCAGAGGATTCAGACCCCTCTCCAGAAAAACCTAGTTTCTCACGAAGAAGGGGAGGAGGTGGATGAACTCGACCCTGAGATCCATTGCATTGAGGACACATCCTCGTTTCCTCATCTTACTCAATCTGCATATGAAGAATCCCTTATCAATGCTCAAATCAACGAGTTGAGTAGAGGGGAAAGAGTTGGCAACACTCCTAACAGATATAATCTCAGGTAGAGGAGGAAAGAAGGAAATTTTGATAACCAGGATCAATCCCCCATAGCGGAGAGGCCTACTAAAGCTGCAGCAGCCACTACTAAAGAAAAGAAAGCTCGGAATATTTCGCCAGCAGCCAAAGAACCTGTCACTGAGGTAAGGGAAGTTCCTAGGTCTATTCCTTCCTTCAATTTTGAACATGAGATTCAGAAGATTAGAATCCCTGTACCCCTGTCTGAACTATTGAAAAATGAAGATTTCAAGAGGTCCCTCTCCAAGCTGTTGCAGTCCGACCCCCCTCAGCCTTCCACCGATTCAATAAATATCCAAGATGAAAGGTCGACAGTTGTCTTAGGGCCCATGGTAGACTATAGAGATGACTCATCCCCTCCCTTCTACACATCCCTGAACATACATGATAAAGTGTTGCATAACTGCCTCATGGATTCAGGGGATTCCCATAACCTTATGCCCAAAATAGTAATGGTTGAATTGGGACTGGAGGTGATGAAAACTTATCATGACTTGTACTCTTTCAACTCAAGGAGGGTGCAGTGTCTGGGAGTCATCAAAGACCTGGTGGTTTCCTTGTTTCAGCTGCCCATGAAGAGCGTGGTCATGGATATTGTGGTAGCTAATGTTCCCCCCAAGTTCGGCATGTTGTTGTCTCAATCTTGGATAAAAAATCTTGGGGGAACTCTGCAGATGGATCTCACGTATGCCACCATTCCGGTTTTCGAAGGGGAACAAAGGAGGTTATATAGAGAAGCTCAGCTGGCCTACATTGTCAGTGATGAAGTGAACCCCACCAATCACCCCATCTTTGCAATTGACACTGATTTGGGGTCTAGCCTATTGCAGCTCACTGATGCTCCTGAAGACCCTTTCCAGATCAGAAAGCAGCCCAGTCTTGATTATCCGACTTCCCCTCCACCCCCCTCTGTGTGGAAGATTTTTTTCGATGGAGCTTCTTCAAATGAAGGCGTTGGCGCTGGAGTGGTTTTCGTATCACCTTGTCAAGAGGCTATATCCCTGTCATACAAGCTGGAATTCAAAGCCACCAACAATGTGGTGGAATATGAAGCTCTTGTCCTGGGTATGCGATCTGCAAAGGAAATGGGAATTAAAGAGATAGCGATATTTGGAGATGCTGAATTGATTGTTCAGCAAGTAAGAAATGTTTATCGCTCTAATAATCCTTGGCTCAGAAATTACAGGAACGAAGTATGGGACCTAATGGATAATTTCTTCTTGGCTTTTAACATTTCTTTCAATCCAAGGGGGGGAAACGCTTTAGCCGATTCTTTAGCTGTCTCAGCCAGTTTGCTCAAGGTTCCTCTGCTGCCTATGGAAAAAAATGATGTTGAGATAAAATACAAGCCCTCTGTACCAAACAATGTCAAGCATTGGAAGGTGTTCGAAGATGATCTGGAAATTGAAATATTTCTCCAATCCGTTGACGATTTTTTTGCCTTACACATTGACCAGGATCCTGACCTCATAGGTGACCTTCACTCAGAGGTGTTTTTAAATAAGATCTCTAATCACCAGATTATTCAGCTGCCCAGCAACCACATTCCAAGAGGACTAGTCCCTTTAGAAAGATTGTTCGATGGGAATGATGTGCCAGTAAAGGGCAAGGTCTCAAATGAAGATGTTGATACAACCGAATGCAACATTGGTTCACGGGAGGAGCCTAGGTTTGTCAAATTGTCAAGCAGTTTGACCAGGGAACAGAGGGCCGAATATACGCAGTTGCTGAGAGAGTTCGTTGATGTGTTTGCTTGGACATACAAAGACCTCAAGACATATGACACATCTGTCATTGAGCACAAGATCCCATTGAAGGAAGAGGCTAGGCCATTCAGGCAGAAGTTAAGATAGATAAATCCCATGCTCCTGTCTGTCATGGAGAAAGAAGTGAAAAAGTTGCTAGGAGCCCAGATCATTGTCCCCTTGAGATATTCCGAGTGGGTGGCCAATTTGGTTCCGGTGAGGAAGAAAAATGGAGAAATCAAGCTTTGCATCGATTTTAGGAATCTGAACAGAAGCTCAAAGAAAGACAATTACCCCCTACCTAAGATGGAACACATACTGCAGAGGGTAACTGGTGCCTCCAGGATATCCATGATCGATGGGTTTTTTGGCTATAATCAGATATCGGTTATTCCTGAGGACAGGGAAAAAACAAGCTTCACCACCCCTTGGGGAACATTCATGTATGCCAAAATGCCGTTTGGACTTATGAATGCAAGAGAAACATTTCAGCGAGCCATGGATATAGCCTTCATCGGGGAGAAGGACCAGTTTGTGGTAATCTATCTCGATGACATCACGGTCTTTTCCAGCTCAGACAAGGAGCACCACTGCCACTTGAGGAAAGTTTTCATGAAATGTCGCAGGTTCGTCCTATCCCTAAATCCCAAGAAATCCTTGTTTGCTATGCAGGAAGGGAAGTTGTTAGGCCATATAGTGTCAGCAGAGGGAGTAAGGATTGATCCTAGTAGGGTAGAGGCAATTCATACCCTGTCANTCTACAGAAATCCCCAAAATGCAGATGGTAGAGGTTTCAGGAAGCCTAATGACAATGTGCCACAGGCTTTTCCAAGGGAACAAAGGAGCAGGGATAGAGACGATCAGAGGATTCAGACCCCTCTCCAGAAAAACCTAGTTTCTCACGAAGAAGGGGAGGAGGTGGATGAACTCGACCCTGAGATCCATTGCATTGAGGACACATCCTCGTTTCCTCATCTTACTCAATCTGCATATGAAGAATCCCTTATCAATGCTCAAATCAACGAGTTGAGTAGAGGGGAAAGAGTTGGCAACACTCCTAACAGATATAATCTCAGGTAGAGGAGGAAAGAAGGAAATTTTGATAACCAGGATCAGTCCCCCATAGCGGAGAGGCCTACTAAAGCTGCAGCAGCCACTACTAAAGAAAAGAAAGCTCGGAATATTTCTCCAGCAGCCAAAGAACCTGTCACTGAGGTAAGGGAAGTTCCTAGGTCTGTTCCTTCCTTCAATTTTGAACATGAGATTCAGAAGATTAGAATCCCTGTACCCCTGTCTGAACTAGTGAAAAATGAATATTTCAAGAGGTCCCTCTCCAAGATGTTGCAGTCCGACCCCCCTCAGCCTTCCACCGACTCAATAAATCTCCAAGATGAAAGGTTGACATTTGTCTTAGGGCCCATGGTAGAATATAGAGATGACTCATCCCCTCCCTTCTACACATCCCTGAACATACATGATAAAGTGTTGCATAGCTGCCTCATGGATTCAGGGGATTCCCATAACCTTATGCCCAAAATAGTAATGGATGAATTGGGACTGGAGGTGACAAAAACTTATCATGACTTGTACTCCTTCGACTCAAGGAGGGTGCAGTGTCTGGGAGTCATCAAAGACCTGGTGGTTTCCTTGTTTCAGCTGCCCATGAAGAGCGTGGTCATGGATATTGTGGTAGCTAATGTTCCCCCCAAGTTCGGCATGTTGTTGTCTCGATCTTGGATTAAAAAGCTTGGGGGAACTCTGTAGATGGGTCTAACGTATGCCACCATTCCGGTTTTCGGAGGGGAACAAAGGAGGTTATATAGAGAAGCTCAGCTGGCCTACATTGTCAGTGATGAAGCGAACCCCACCAATCACCCCATCTTTGCAATTGACATTGATTTGGGGTCTAGCCTCTTGCAGCTCACTGATGCTCTTGAAGACCCTTTCCAGATTAGAAAGCAGCCCAGTCTTGATTATCCGACTTCCCCTCCACCCCCCTCTGTGTGGAAGATGTTTTTCGATGGAGCTTCTTCAAATGAAGGCGTTGGCACTGGAGTGGTTTTCATATCACCTTGTCAAGAGGCTATATCCCTGTCATACAAGCTAGAATTCAAAGCCACCAACAATGTGGTGGAATATGAAGCTCTTGTCCTGGGTATGCGATCTGCAAAGGAAATGGGAATTAAAGAGATAGCGATATTTGGAGATGCTGAATTGATTGTTCAGCAAGTAAGAAATGCTTATCGCGCTAATAATCTCTGGCTCAGAAATTACAGGAACGAAGTATGGGACCTAATGGATAATTTCTTCTTGGCTTTTAACATTTCTTTCATTCCAAGGGGGGAAACGCTTTAGCCGATTCTTTAGCTGTCTCAGCCAGTTTGCTCAAGGTTCCTCTGCCGCCTATGGCAAAAAATGATGTTGAGATAAAATACAGGCCCTCTGTACCAAACAATGTCAAGCATTGGAAGGTGTTCGAAGATGATCTGGAAATTGAAAGATTTCTCCAATCCGTTGACGATTTTTTTGCCTTACACATTGACCAGGATCCTGACCTCAGAGGTGACCTTCACTCAGAGGTGTTTTTAAATAAGATCGCTAATCACCAGATTATTCAGCTGCCCAGCAACCACATTCCAAGAGGACTAGTCCCTTTAGAAAGATTGTTCGATGGGAATGATGTGCCAGTAAAGGGCAAGGTATCAAATGAAGATGCTGATACAACCGAATGCAACATTGGTTCACGGGAGTCAAATTGTCAAGCAGTTTGACCAGGGAACAGAGGGCCGAATATACGCAGTTGCTGAGAGAGTTCGTTGATGTGTTTGCATGGACATACAAAGACCTCAAGACATATGACACATCTGTCATTGAGCACAAGATCCCATTGAAGGAAGAGGCTAGGCCATTCAGGCAGAAGTTAAGATAGATAAATCCCATGCTCCTGTCTGTCATGGAGAAAGAAGTGAAAAAGTTGCTAGGAGCCCAGATCATTGTCCCCTTGAGATATTCCGAGTGGGTGGCCAATTTGGTTCCGGTGAGGAAGAAAAATGGAGAAATCAAGCTTTGCATCGATTTTAGGAATCTGAACAGAAGCTCAAAGAAAGACAATTACCCCCTACCTAAGATGGAACACATACTGCAGAGGGTAACTGGTGCCTCCAGGATATCCATGATCGATGGGTTTTTTGGCTATAATCAGATATCGGTTATTCCTGAGGACAGGGAAAAAACAAGCTTCACCACCCCTTGGGGAACATTCATGTATGCCAAAATGCCGTTTGGACTTATGAATGCAAGAGAAACATTTCAGCGAGCCATGGATATAGCCTTCATCGGGGAGAAGGACCAGTTTGTGGTAATCTATCTCGATGACATCACGGTCTTTTCCAGCTCAGACAAGGAGCACCACTGCCACTTGAGGAAAGTTTTCATGAAATGTCGCAGGTTCGTCCTATCCCTAAATCCCAAGAAATCCTTGTTTGCTATGCAGGAAGGGAAGTTGTTAGGCCATATAGTGTCAGCAGAGGGAGTAAGGATTGATCCTAGTAGGGTAGAGGCAATTCATACCCTGTCATTTCCCAGATCTAAGAAGGAAGTTCAGGCCTTTTTGGGAAAAATTAATTTTTTGAGGCGATTTGTCTCAAATTTTGCTGAGCTAGTGAAACACATCACAGCCATGCTCAGGGAAGGGAATGAAGTGAAATGGACCACTGAACCTAGGGATTCTTTTGACCAAATAAAAAGGGCATTGACTGAGGCAGTCGTGCTGATCAGTCCTGACTATTCCTAAGAATTCCTAATTTTCTCTTTTGCTTCTTTTGATACAGTAGCAGCGGTCTTGTTGCAGAAAAATGAGGAAGGATGAGAGCAGCCCATTGCCTTCTTCAGAAAGGCGTTAAGGGATGCAGAGATCGGGTACAAGATCATGGAGAAGTAGGCGTATGCTTTAGTGAAAGCTCTCAAAGCTTTCAGGATCTACGTGTTGCACTCAAAGATAATAGCATACGTCCCTTCGGCTTCTGTGAAGGATATCCTTGTACAGCCCGACATAGATGGGAAAAGAGGTACATGGATAGCTAAACTTCTGGAATTTGACTGAGAGATAAATCCCACCAAGTTAGTTAAGGGGAAAGGTTTAGCCAAGCTACTGGCTAAATCCAATTGTGAGGCCTTGGGGGTCAATTCCGTCAATACTTGCTCGGGAAATCGGCAAGCTGAGTTGCCCAGTCAACACCCTCAGGATGGTTTATCGCTGGCAGAATGTGCTTGGTATCGTGGCATTCTGTACTTCCTGGAAAGGTTGAAGCTGTCGGATGGAATGGGTAAAAGTAAGGCAAGAGATTTAAAGCTCAAGGCGGTCAGGTATTGCCTCATTGACCAAGTCTTGTACTGGAAAGATCCTCTAGGGGTGTTGCTGAGATGTTTGAACCCATTAGAAGCCCAGAAAGTTACGCTTGATTTCCATGGAGGCCTTTGTGGAGGTCATCATTTCTGGAAGACCACAGCTCACAAGATACTCTGAGCTGGGTATTACTGGCCCACCTTATTCTCGGATGTCTGTCGAGAAATCAGAGCTTGCATCAAGTGCCAAAGGTTCTCAGGAAAGCAACAGCTCAAACCGCTGCCATTGAAGCCTATAGTATCTTCAGCACCTTTTCAGCAGTGGGGGTTGGACTTCATTGGAGAAATTCATCCTCCTTCAAGTGGTCAGCACAGATGGATCCTGACTGCAACAGATTATTTCACCAAGTGGATAGAAGTTGTCCCCACCAGAAGCGTATCACACAAAGTAATTATCAGCTTCCTAGAGGATATCATAGTCAGATTTGNTGGACATACAAAGACCTCAAGACATATGACACATCTGTCATTGAGCACAAGATCCCATTGAAGGAAGAGGCTAGGCCATTCAGGCAGAAGTTAAGATAGATAAATCCCATGCTCCTGTCTGTCATGGAGAAAGAAGTGAAAAAGTTGCTAGGAGCCCAGATCATTGTCCCCTTGAGATATTCCGAGTGGGTGGCCAATTTGGTTCCGGTGAGGAAGAAAAATGGAGAAATCAAGCTTTGCATCGATTTTAGGAATCTGAACAGAAGCTCAAAGAAAGACAATTACCCCCTACCTAAGATGGAACACATACTGCAGAGGGTAACTGGTGCCTCCAGGATATCCATGATCGATGGGTTTTTTGGCTATAATCAGATATCGGTTATTCCTGAGGACAGGGAAAAAACAAGCTTCACCACCCCTTGGGGAACATTCATGTATGCCAAAATGCCGTTTGGACTTATGAATGCAAGAGAAACATTTCAGCGAGCCATGGATATAGCCTTCATCGGGGAGAAGGACCAGTTTGTGGTAATCTATCTCGATGACATCACGGTCTTTTCCAGCTCAGACAAGGAGCACCACTGCCACTTGAGGAAAGTTTTCATGAAATGTCGCAGGTTCGTCCTATCCCTAAATCCCAAGAAATCCTTGTTTGCTATGCAGGAAGGGAAGTTGTTAGGCCATATAGTGTCAGCAGAGGGAGTAAGGATTGATCCTAGTAGGGTAGAGGCAATTCATACCCTGTCACTTCCCAGATCTAAGAAGGAAGTTCAGGCCTTTTTGGGAAAAAATAATTTTTTGAGGCGATTTGTCTCAAATTTTGTTGAGCTAGTGAAACACATCACAGCCATGCTCAGGGAAGGGAATGAAGTGAAATGGACCGTTGAACCTAGGGATTCTTTTGACCAAATAAAAATGGCATTGACTGAGGTAGTCGTGCTGATCAGTCCTGACTATTCCTAAGAATTCCTAATTTTCTCTTTTGCTTCTTTTGATACAGTAGTAGCGGTCTTGTTGCAGAAAAATGAGGAAGGGCGAGAGCAGCCCATTGCCTTCTTCAGCAAGGCGTTAAGGAATGCAGAGATCAGGTACGATATCATGGAGACGCAGGCGTATGTTTTAGTGAAAGCTCTCAAAGCTTTCAGGATCTACGTGTTGCACTCAAAGATAATAGCATACGTCCCTTCGGCTTATGTGAAGGATATCCTTGTACAGCCCAACATAGATGAGAAAAGAGGTAGATGGATAGCTAAACTTCTGGAATTTGACTGAGAGATAAATCCCACCAAGTTAGTTAAGGGGCAAGGTTTAGCCAAGCTACTGGCTAAATCCAATTGTGAGGCCTTGGGGGTCAATTCCGTCAATACTTGCTCAGGAAATCGGCAAGCTGAGTTGCCCAGTCAACGCCCTCAGGATGGTTTATCACTGGCAGAATGTGCTTGGTATCGTGGCATTCTGTACTTCCTGGAAAGGTTGAAGCCGCTGGATGGAATGGGTAAAAGTAAGGCAAGAGATTTAAAGCTCAAGGCGGTCAGGTATTGCCTCATTGACCAAGTCTTGTACTGGAAAGATCCTCTAGGGGTGTTGCTGAGATGTTTGAACCCATTAGAAGCCCAGAAAGTTACGCTTGATTTCCATGGAGGCCTTTGTGGAGGTCATCATTTCTGGAAGACCACAGCTCACAAGATACTCTGAGCTGGGTATTACTGGCCCACCTTATTCTCGGATGTCTGTCGAGAAATCAGAGCTTGCATCAAGTGCCAAAGGTTCTCAGGAAAGCAACAGCTCAAACCGCTGCCATTGAAGCCTATAGTATCTTCAGCACCTTTTCAGCAGTGGGGGTTGGACTTCATTGGAGAAATTCATCCTCCTTCAAGTGGTCAGCACAGATGGATCCTGACTGCAACAGATTATTTCACCAAGTGGATAGAAGTTGTCCCCACCAGAAGCGTATCACACAAAGTAATTATCAGCTTCCTAGAGGATATCATAGTCAGATTTGAATGTCCCAGCAGGATCGTCATCGATAATGTTGCTTCTTTCAAGTCTGAGCCTCTAATTAAGTTCTGTGAGCAGTTCCAGATCTCACTAATTCACTCCACCCCCTACTATCCCCAGGGAAATGGTTTAGCAGAGTCCTCCAACAAAAGCCTAATAAGGATCATCAAAAGACGGTTGGAAGACAACAAAAGGGCCTGGGATTCAAAGTTGAAGTTTGCTCTGTGGGTTGATCGTGTGACAACGAAGAAATATCTGGGCACTTCACCTTTTCAGCTAGTCTACGGGGCCGAGGCGGTTTTTCCTACTCAGCTCGCCTTACCTGTGGCAAAATTATTTCAAGACTATGAGGGAGAAACCGTTCATATGATCAGAAGGATTCATCAGATAGTAGAAGTGCAGCAGATCAGAGAACAGGTGAGGACCACAGCTCATAGTCACCAGGAAAAGATCAAATAGGCTTTCGACAAGAAGGTCAGGAAGAAAGAGTTTGAGATCGGGGACTTGGTACTTAAGTGGGACGCCCCCAGGCAGGATAAAGGAAAACATAGCAATTTTGATGCCCTTTGGATCGGCCCCTTCAAGATCTCTGAGGTTTTCTCCAACAACACGTATGGGTTGCAAGATCTGGAGGGTGAAGAGGTTTTCAGCAGCCCAGTGAATGGGCATTTTCTAAAGAAATGTTTTATTTGAGCCTCAGACGGCTCCCT
>JZKD02S0859288.1:0-14238 GCA_000966675.3 Picea glauca
TGTAGGTTTAGTTTGTTCACAACATCAATATTTAGTAAGAGAGAGGGGAAGTGAGAGAACTTCAAGACCTTGAATTTTCATGTTTACCAAGGCAACAAGTAATGACTAGTTCCTTTAATGGTTGGGTTAATGGAGTCATGAAAAGAATAAGCTAGAGGTACTACCTTCCTTGGGGGTGTAAATCTTCTTACTCCCAAATACAAGTATCCCTAGCTAGGGTTTAGACTAAGAGGGTGTATGCACTTCTACTTATCTTAGTAAACCCTTGCCAAATCAACAATAATTAAGAAAAAAATATGATGGAGGCTAAGGTGGGGATGTATTCCCTTATAATTCCCACCTAGCTCTAGCAATATAACCTTGAAACACAAATGATAGCACAAGCATATTTTCTTACCAATTCAAGGAAAATATGCTAAGATAAACCACCACAATAGCAAGAGAAAAACATTCCAAGGCTAGTGCATGCTTCCACCAACCAATAACGAAGAAATATATCCACACAAGAGAACAAAAGAGACAAATAGCCAAATATAGCAAAAATTTCAGTCTAAGGCCTTTCCAAATGGGAGAGATATGTCCAAATGAGATTCACATGATCTCTTATTTATACAAAATGTTTAAATCATAGTTTGTCCACATAATTTAGGGTAAACCACAAGAAAAGGGGTGAACAACCCTAATCTTTCCCCTTTACAAAATAATATTAAACAATTCACTCTAAAATTTACTTTTTGCACAAATGAAACCCTAAAAGAAGATGACATCTTCCCTTTAGGGGACATTTTGGTAGTTTGAAGATGTTGTTGGGGTATTAGATGCATGGCTAGGCCTCTAAAGTCCACTTGTCATTCATCCAATTCCTCCTCTTCATGTTCAAAGTATTATTCTAAAAAATGGTCATGTGTCAATGAGCCATGTCTTCAACACCAAACCCTATCCCCTCTAGGTGTCATCAAGCCTCCAAAGATGATGTTTTTCCTCTCCTAGGAAACAATTTCGGCATGTGAGGGATAGGCCATGTCATCCATGATGTCTTCTAGGCCTCAAAATGAACGTCTATGTCATCTGGCATACAGGCCCTTGGCATCCAACCTGTGGGATATAAGCCCAATGGAATCCCAAGCTAGGCCTATTCTCCCAAAACTGGCCACCAACTAGGCCTTGCAAAGACAAATAATCATGCCCTCCAAATATTGCAAGTCACAATATCATGGTGAGTAAATAAAATCCATAAATGAGCCACCCAAGCATGTACATCAAAGATTACCCAGTCAAACAAACAAGTGCTCAAAGACATTATGCAACTTTCCAAGATTGGATATGGGAGGGTTGACGAGGTGTCCTATTGGGTAGATATTCTCCTAGTTCAAGGAGTGTTTCCCAAGTGATCCCTCTCTAAGCCATGTGAATTATATGAAGTGGTTATGGATCAATACTCATTGAGCATGGGGTTCATGACATACAATGGGTTATAGTGTCTCATTCATGGGCACCTTTGTAGAGGATGCGTGGCACCTTCATTTTCAATGCACTTTTTCCAGGCCCATCCTCTTGCCATTCTTTGTTTCTTTTATGTTTTAAGGAATGATTTTAAGGACATTGTCCTAACGTTGTGTCCATATAATGACAATGTCACTCACAAATACCTCGCGGAAATGAGAAGGATGGCTCATGATGAGACCCCCTTTCCCTCGGGTGTGTAACTAAGAGCCACTACCCTAGCTTGGTGACCAGATGATGGTAATGTCATATCACTAGATAACCATGATCATGATAGGTCGGCTCATGGTGAGACCTCCTATCCTTGAACTAACCCCCTAAGCATTCAATATCATTTATTCTTGTAGGTCCCCCTTTTCTTACAAAGAAGTGTTTAATTGATTTCTCAGAGGAGGCATGGGCAAAGCATCTGGAAGGTCTATATATAGGATTTTATATTTTTATCCAACAACAATCCCTCCTTGCCTTCATCCACTTCTTCCCATGGAATGAGGGACAACCCCTTCTTGGGTTAATACACCCTAAAGTCCCAAGGGACAAGGAAATTGGGGTTTTAGGTGATGGAAAGTGGTAAGTATGGTTGGGAACAGTATGATGGCTCTTCAAGGGAGTTCCTAGTAGCAAACCCATTCCCACGGAATAACACTTACTAGGGCACAATGTTAACCACCAAGGTGAAATGGGGTAAAAGGCATAATGTCCAAGCATATGTCATGAAATATAAAGCAGTCTAATATACAACATACTCAAAATACCTCAAATATTGAAATAAAACTCACCATAATACCTAACCTGTACCTCATGGAGCAAGGCCCAATGCCTTTTGGAAGCTAGTTGGTGTGGTGGATGCCATCCTGAAAATCCTGACTTATGTGGTGGTGAGAAGGGTCTCCATCTGTGAAATTGGATGCTACAAGATACCTACCTCTTGGTACTCCATGTATGCAACCTGAGGGCCTCAATACATTGCTTCCTTAGTTATCCATAAAAGTTGGGGATAACAGGGGGAAATTTCAGATATTATATTAGCGTCATAGATGACTTATCAAGAAAAACATGGATTTATTTTCTGAAAGGAAAAACCTCAGAAGAGGTTCTCGAAAGGTTTCAAGAGTTTAAGTCTATTGTTGAAAATCAAACTAGGAAAGAAGATATAATTCCTCATATCAGAAAATGGAGGAGAATACACATCTCATGCCTTTAAGACATTTTGTGCAAAATCATAAATTAAGAGGGAGTTAATAGTTCCATACACTCCTCAACGGAATGGAGTGTTAGAAAGGAAGAACAGAGTAATTGTAGGGGAAACAAAGGAAATTTTGCATGATCGGGATCTTCCAAGATTCCTTTGGGAATAAGCTTGTAACACTACAATATATCTTCAAAATAAGAGTCCTCACAAAGTATTAGAAAATGTAACTCTGGAATAAGCCTTCACTGGGAAGAAACTCGACACAAAACATCTATGTATCTTTGGATGTCTTGTCTATTGTCATATTCCTAAAAAGAAACAGACCAAGTTGGATCCCATGAAAAAGAGAGGGATTCTTGTTGGGTAAAGTGAAACTTCCAAAGCCTATAGGGTGTACATTCCATCTACTAGGAAAACAGTTGAAAGAAGGGACGTCAAATTTGAAGAAGAAAGATCTTTCCAAAAGTCTTTTAGGGATGAAGACGTTATGGAAATAGAAACTTCTCAGTATGAGGAACCATTATCTCCTCAGTCTACAAAATCTCCTACTGGGGGACAAAATAAAAAAATAGGTGGAAGATCATTCAAAATCCTCCAAGAAAATAAATCCAAAGTGGGCATAACAATTATTGAAAGAAGCCAATGAAAAAGTAAAATCCCCAACGACTTCAATAAGAACAAGTAAACCTCCTTAGAGATACTTAGGATATGTTTCACTTATGAGTGATATTATTGAGTATGAACCTACCATCTTTGAGGAAGTTGTCAAGAAGCAGGTATGGAAATATTCTATGGTAGAATAATATGCCTTAATAATTAAAAATGAAGTATGGGAAATTGTGCCAAGATTGAAAGGGAAGTTTATGGTCATCTCCAAGTGTATCTTCAATACCAAGCATGCAGTAGATGGTAGCATTGAAAACTACAAAGCTATATTTGTAGCTCATGGTTTCTCTCAGAAGGATGAATTAGACTATGATGAGACCTTTGCTCTTGTAGCTCGTTATACCTCCATTCGAGCAGTAATGTCCATTGCCACTCAAATGGGGTTGAAGATTCATCAGATGGATGTCAAGACAACATTTCTCAATGGGAATATTGAGGAAGAAGTATATTTGGAACAACCACAGTGATTTGAAGTTCATGATAGAGCAATTCATTTATGTCGACTAAAAAAGGCTCTTTATGGACTCAAGTAGGCATCATGGCATGCTATTCTAGAATTGACAACTATCTCCAGAGAATTAGGTTTGTCAAAAGAAAATCATATTCAAATCTGTACCTACTCATAAATAAAAGTGATATTCTCATTCTTGTTCTATATGTTGATGACCTATTCCTGACAAGTATAGAAACTCTAATTAAAAGTTGTAAGAACAACTTAGCCAAAGAATTAGAGATGAAATATTTTGGGCTAATTCATTATTTTCTTGGCTTAGAAATATGGAAACAAGAGGGTGAGATTTTCCTTGGTCAAGGAAAATATACAGTTGAGATTATTAAAATATTCGAGATGGAGGAATGAAAAACTATGGCCACTCCCATGATTGAAAATCTCAAGAAATTGAACACCTCTAAGTCAGAGAAGGTGAATCCCACCATATACAAACAATTGATTGGTTTCTTGATGTACTTGGTCAACACTAGACCCGATATATATTTTGTTGTCAATACTCTCAGTCATCAGACGATGGACCCTAGGAAATTACATTGGATTGCATCCAAAAAAATATTGAGATACTTGAAAGGTACCATAGAGTATGGACTTTAGTATGTGAAGGGAGACTAAATTAGCTTGGTGGGATATTCAGACTCAGATTGGGTAGGGAATGTGATAGAATGGAAGAGTACTTCTAGTTGTTGCTTCAGCTTGGGGTCAGGGATGATCTCTTGGTACAATAGGAAGAAAAATTTTGTATCTCTTAGTTCTTCATAGGAAAAGTACATGGAAGCAAGTCAAGAAAGTTTTGAATCCCTTTGTCTTCGCAAGATACTTGTTGATTTGTTCATTTTGGAATTGAATCCTACTTATTGTGATAATCAAAGTTGTATCAAACTTTCAGAGAACCCACTCTTTCATGAAAAATACAAGAATATTGAGATATGATACCACTTCATTGAGGATAGAGTACAGAAATGGGTAGTGAGAATTTTTTACATCTCCACAAATGAACAGGTTGCAGATATCCTAACTAAAGGATTTCCTAAAAGGAAATTTTAATACTTCAGGGAAAATATGGGAGTCATAAAGAACACTTTCCTCACTAAGATGGAGTGTTAGAATATTATAGTGAAGAAATGTTCTCTAGGTTGTGAGAACACAAAGGTACATTTAAGTTGTCTCATCAAGAGATTAAGTCCCAGACATTGATCAAGATCTAGATCTAATGGCTGAGATTATTTCTCATCCTTTCACATGGATCAACTTCAAGTATAAAAATATATTTGACATTGCTATTGAGTATGAATCGATTTGTCTAGTAAAGAAGTTATATACTAAAGGTAAGTCAAGTTAGGGCCAAGACTGAAGAGGAGAGGCCGAGCTAGGGCCAAGATCTCAACATATAGGGTTGGACATGTACAACGTATAAGTAGTACGGCCTGATACGTACATCCAGAAGAGGAATATGTCTGATTTACTGAGCTAGCGAGGTGTATAGAATAATATGTACAACATAAGAGAAAGCATTGTTGATTTGTACTGTCAATAAAAAGAAGGGACTTAATCCATACATCTAGAGAGACTTGGCATCGATTTGTACTTGCAAAAATCTGATTAAGGAGGATTATTCAAGACCCGAGATAACATATATTCTTCCCTATACTATTATTCTCAAAATAAATAATCTGACCAAAAGAAGTTAGCTGTGTAAAAATATGTGTTTTCATGTGGTTGGTCTTTATTCTAAATATTGTGTTTATTTGTAGCATAAAGTGCATTTCCAGATCATTGAGAGTAGTGGGATATCTATGATTTTGTGATATACATTTTACAGTGTCATATTTAATATATTAGGCATGTGAATAAAGATCATGGGTTGAAGTTGGATAATGGATCATAGGCTCAAAAGTTGTGTTTTTTCCTTGTTTCACCTTGGTGGCCATCATTTATTCTCTAGTCCCATGTTGTCACTATTTTGGAAGAGGGATACTGTTGAGAGGCTTTGATAAGGGTAATGTTTTGTCCCCCCCATAATTAACACTTATCATCCTAGAGCATGTTGCAATGTACTAGACTTCTATAATGGGTTTGCATGTCTCCTAAAAGGGTCCATGGCTCATTCTTACACCTATTACTTCCATTTGTTACACAAGTTTAGCATCTTGTGAGATATTTTCACAAGTGTCAAATCCCGTGGTAACATCTTGGCATTGTTTTCGGGGAGAATTGAGTCATTATTCCTATGACACCTCTTCGGTAAGCTTACCCAAAATCATTATTCAACAAGCTTAATTGGAGACTCCACTAAGGGAAGAATACCTTATTTATTCTTGATGATACTTGTATAGAGAGTTAATTTGAGTGTTGAAAAAACTAATCAAGAGCCTAATAGAAGGTTTTCTCATCCCGTCAAGGCTTATAGAATAAATCATCATCATAACTCTCCTTTATTCAAATACTTGTTTGGAGGAAGCATTCCTTTATTTATAATGTCTCAAAGACCATCGGTAGCCAATGTTTTCAAACCTTTAGATATGTCTGCAATCCTAGGATACCCTCATTCCATGCCTCAAAATTTCAAGAAATGGTTACCTAAATTTTTTGGTAATGATGTCACTGCTACTGAAGAACATCTAGATAATTTTTGGGGATGTTTTCAAACTCACCCTCTTAATAATGATGTTGAAGATATAGTTATGAGACTCTTTTTTTATCCCTTTGTAGAAGATACTAGGATTTCGTATAATAGCCTTTGTGATAAGAGTATCAAGACTTGGGATGATTTCCACAAGGTCTTCATTAAAATATGGGGCACTCGAAGTGATCCCAACATGTTGTTTTTGAAACTCAGTGAAATGAAGAAAAAAGTAAAAGGTTGCTCCAACAAATTCCTAACAATATTAGTCCAAAGTATGATGTTTTCCTTTTCCTCTATGTTAACTCCTTTGGGGGGGAATTTGGATTTATGATCAACGATAAATCATCGAAGATCCTAGGAGAATCCCAAGAATACGAAACTAATATTGAGGGAAACCTTTTTTCCTCTAAAGTGGCACCTTTCCATCCTCCTAGGGCCAAGGATGAGACCAAGCATATAAATTTACATAATGTTGAGTCTACCCAAGACATGGAAACATCAATAGCCCAGAGATTTGAAGAATCCATAAATAGTCTTGGCCAAAACCAGAACCTCTTGATTAATAAGATTACTAGCATAGAAAGGGTTCAACATGATATTTTAAGACCTCAATACAATGGTCAACCACAAAGGCAGAATCCAACATGGAAATCGAGGCCTCCAAATGAACAAAAGGTCCCTGATACTTTTTCCCCTGCAAATGTTTTAAACCAATAAGAGATTCCTTGGTGTTTTCCTTGTGGGGATGCTCATTGGGAACACGAATGTCCAAGAAATAACTCAAATGATGGTAATAATGAAGATCACAATGATTGTAATTGCATTAATTTTCTTGACACATCACATCCTATTTATACCATATATTTTGAGGAATATTTTAATGTGACTAAAGAACAACTTGAGAAAAGTAAGCAAGAGACTGCAAAAAGATATAGAATGGAGATATTAAATCAAATGGATGAAGAATTGAGGGAGAGACTTAGGAATAAATAATTACAAGTTTATGCTAGAAGAAAGAATGTGCCTGAAGCCATTCCTAGTGATCCTAGGTTTCCCCAACCAAGACCTCCTTTACCATCAAATGATAATCCTTCTCCTTAGCCAATTTTTCCTAGAAATGATGAAATAGACTTGAACATTGGCATGGATAGCATAATGTCAAATGTTAGCATACCCATCCCTCTCACTAAGATAATGAATATCCATTCCATGAGAAACAAGGTAGAAAGGTTCCTAAGTATATAAGGGGAACCTAGGGATCCTCCTATATTTTTGCAAGAAAATAGTTTTAGATGAACCAACGAGGAATATGTAGCTTTGGTGGTAAATTACATGTGGCTTCACAATCATATGCTTGATTCTGGAGAATCTGCCAATCTAATAACCTTGAAGGTAACAAATCAGTTAGGCTTATAAATCACAATCCTTTATGGGAATGTTTGTGGGATTGATTCTAGAGACATTAGGCTATGTTGTTTGATTTAAGACCTTGAATTTTTCCTTGCTAGATATCCTGAGATCGCTATTATAATGGATTTTGTGGTCCTTGATGTGCCTGATACCCGGGGGATTCTCTTATCTAGAAAATGGGTTGTAAATTTGGGTAGTAGTTTGCATATGGACCTATTTTACACCACCATCCCAATAGGAAATGAATCCCACACTACCTTATACAACCAACCAAAGATGAGGACCCATGTGGAAAATCCTGGGAGTGATTCTAAATTTGACACATCTTCAAAGGGAAGCCACTATGAGGAACCCATAAATCATCCTCTCAATCCTAACTTTTCTCAAGACTTCGATGATTTACCTTTTTCCCAAAAAGAACATATCATTGATGTAATATTTCCTAAAAGGGAGGATTACCAAGGACAACTTGATAAGTACAAAGACAAAGGTTTGGGTTCTGTTATAGTTTTGAAGAAGGGTAATGAAACAGAGTTGTTGAAGGATGATTAAATGAACATTTCCTTAATAAATTCCCACCCTCCTACTTTGTAACAAGAAATGGATACTCAAGAAGGTAAAGAAGTGATTGATTATGAGGTACGAGAGGAATATTTTCAACAAGTAAAAATGGTGTTCATGTGGGACAAGAGAAATGGAAAGCCAAATATGCACAAAGAATTTGATTGTTTGTGGCAAGGCCCTTATAAGATTGAGAAGAAATTTGCAAATGATTCCTTTTACTTATCTACGATGGAGGGAAGGAGAATGATACTACCCATTAGTGGGTCCCTTCTCAAGCCCTATCATGGGGAAGAGACTTGAATTTTTATCTTTAGAGTAGTGTAGGTTAGAGTATGTTAGTTAGGTCATGATTGTGTCCTTGATTATCACATATATTAATGAAAATGGAAAAAATATTTTCCACATGATTTTATATTTTACTAACCATGGAGGATAACATCTCCCTTCCCTTTATTACTAATGCCTTTGATGTTAGATTGTAGAAGGAAATTTTAGAGTGATACAGGTTGCAGGTCTTGGAGTGCAAAATATGATAAGGTTCGCATGCGCTCTACGATGAGCACATGTACCCAAGTTGAAGCCATATGTTACCCCCTCTCACCTAGGGGTAACTAGAGGAGATAATGTCTCATGGCCTGCAATGAATACAGTGATCCAAATGATGATGAAAATCAGAATTTCAACATACATTAGCCCAACACCCCCACTACTATGGCCTCTCTCCTCATCAACAAGCTCATCACACCCATTCAACATGGTTCTTTGGAATATTGTTGTCCAGCATCATAATGAGGTACATTATTCCTTGTTTCATATGAAGTATCATATTTAATATATTTGGAATATGAATAAGGATCATGGGTTGAATTTGGATAATGGATCATAAGCTCAAAAGTTATGCTTATAATGTTTTCCTTGTTTCACCTTAGTGGCCATCATCTGTGCTCCAGTCCTATGTTGTCACTCATGGGGAACAAGGATACTACTGGGAGGCTCTGATAAGGGTAACATTTCGTTTTCCCCCCATACTTAAAACTTATCATCCTAGAGCCTGTCACAATGTACTAGGCTTCGGTAATGGTTTTACATGTATCCCAAAAGGGGCCATGGTTCATTCTCCTTTGAGAATAAGGGATAGAATGCCAAGGTTGATGCAACTCCGATAAAAAATAAATAAGGAATGTTGTAAAATAAATAAAATAATATGGGATAATGAATGGCCAACTGTAAAATACAAAGTCTATCTTGATCTCTACCCCCTCTAATGGTAATTGGCCCTTGTCCCGATGCACTGAATGCACATCTCCACATGACCTTATCCTGGTAAAAATGAAAGAAATAATAATGATTGAAACATGTAAAGGGGAATTGCAAATAATAAATGAATATCAAAAGGAAAAAAAATGGGTTTGAAATGAAAAAAGTATAGAGGAAAGGATATATCAAGCAAAAAGCACTCCCTCTACAAGGGAACTCATGGATGTGGACCAAATATAGTACCCTACACGTTAATGATTCAATTACCATGAAGTAATCCCAACACATTTCATTATCACATTTACACTTTGATTATTTCTTGGGAAATATCCCTCTACTTGGGTAATGACACACCTAATAGGGTCATTTGATGGTCCTCCCATACCTAAACTTTCCAAATTGCATAAAGTCTTGAGCTTGTGTGAAATTTGAAGGGGATATCTAATGTGAATTTTTTATATGGTTTTTATGTTAAGTAATGGCCTACTTGGTATGACTCTAAGGACCCTTATACCTTGTGAACATTGGTCTTGCTCGATTCTACGACTTTGACTGACTTACGTACACTTGACATGGTATTTGGATGACGTCCCTGTGATTTCACCCAAGACGTTGTGCACTTTATGCAGGACACAAGACGTGTGATGTAGAGTGTTGGGTCACCTGATGAATTGGTCCATTCAAATACATCTTCTCACACCTCCTAGACCTTGGACGATGGAAAAATGGGCTCTTACCTTGCATATATGGTCACAATGGCATACATATGAGTAGGAATCCCACATCTTGGACAATGCACCCTAGAGATTATTGGACATTAAATGGAGGACGTTTCACTTGGACTTCCTTGGACACCATTCAAAGATATGTTGCACATTCATTCCACCTTGGATGTTGACCTTTTCAGCTTGTACATTTAGAATATGGATGATGATGTCATGCGTTATGATGCTTCCATGATGGTTGGGGATTGCTTTTCATTGGGGAACCACTTTGATGATGAGTTGGGGATCCTTGACCATGAAACATGACCTTTGATGAGGAGGTGTCACTTTCCACCATGCTTGCACCTCTTGGATGATGAGACATGGCCTTTGGAGGCCTCCTACACCCTCTTGGAGCATGATGTCACCCACACATGTGACCTAGGAGAACATATTTTGGTGTATTCACATGTTTATCTATTGTTAGAGGCTAATTGAGGGGTTGGCCTAGACCTATCTCACTTGTATCATGGATTTATTATTTTTTTAGGGATTATCATGGAAATATGCGCTAGGGTTGCCTCATATAAAGAGGCTAGTGTGTCATTGTTTCAAATCATAACTCAACACTTGTGAGATAACACTTATACAACTATCTTCTTCTCTTTTTCTCTCTAGAGTACTCGTGTGCACCTTTGGAAGGATGATATTGTGGATGATTTCTCTTATTTTGGTGGATGATCTTTGGGTTAGGGTTTCTTCATGCATATAGACTTGATTGAGTAAGTCTTCTCCATCAAGTTTAAGTGTTTTCATGATATATTATGGTGGATGCTATATTACATTGTTAATTATTACATGTTATATTGAACGTTAGGTTCTTTGTTTGAAACCCTAGGAGGGATTATAAGTCTTTATCTCCCTCCCTATTTCATTCATATAAATTTGTTAAAGAATTTAAATATCTAGTTGTAGGGATTAAAAGTATTTATCCCCCTAGGGTCAGCCTTTAGGTATTTCAAAGGTCTAGGTTCCATGAGTCTATGCACCTTAGGGTTTTGATCTAGTTAACCTAGATCTTGACTGACATCCTTTAAGAAGGAAAATGGCACCTAAGGTCCATAAGCCTTTGCACCTTAGGTTTTGTTTTCTTGCAATATTTGATCCTAAGCTCATTATTTTATGACCTTAGCGTTACAAATATTCACTCTTATTGGCCATCTAAATCCAAATTCAAGGTGTGGCTTGACTCCATTTTCCTAAAGAGATAAAAATGGTTTTAGTCTTGAGCTTGCAAAGTGATACAAAACATCAAATTACTCTCTCTCTCTCTCTCTCTTAAAGAAACCTAGTAGTTAGATACCCTACTACCTTCCAACCCTCAACCTAACTCAATGCTTGGAAAACTAATTAAACTTTTTGATGTTGTTATAAATGTTTGCTACAACCATTATATTTGATTAAATTGTTGATAATTTACTTTATGTTATGGTTAAAGAACATGGGAATCATTGTTAATGAAAAGTGGACCTTATTCTACTCATTTGTATTTATATTTGATAATTTACTTGTTGATTTCTTGTTGTTGATACACAATATACTTTGTTGATATAACACTGTCAATTACTGCAATTTTTATTATAGAAAGATTTTATCTTGATAACTAATGTTCTAGGGATCATTGTTTACACCTTGGTATCTGACATTTGAAATCATTGGGACACTTAATACACATGTACAATCAACTACCTCATCCAAACCTTTCCTTCATCCTAGACTTAGCCTATCTTACCAAGTGACCAAGATAGGGGGTCGTAGACTTGCCTCTAACTTGTTATAGGATCCCTTGAGGTCACAAGGGAATCCTCCCTTGTGTTATATTCTTTGTGATGTTCCTTTCCAAATGATAGCTCTAGAAGGATGACTTAGTGGTCTATTTGATTCTCGTAGGCCATAGTCAATTAAAAATGGGATTAATAGATTAATTATTTGATGTCATTTGGAGGAAAAAGATACATTATAAAGTGACATTGATTAATTAAAAGGTGACTTGAAGAATAAAGTGAATAAAACCTTATAAAGTCACTTTGATCACTTAAGTGAAGGTAAAAAGATAAACGGGTCGGCCAAAAAGGTAAAAAGGTCAACAAAAGGTTGAGAAGGATAAAAGAAATATGAGAGCTCATTCTCTCATTATGTTGATGATTGTTTTTTATAATGACTTGGAGATCTCTTGTAGTCTTTGGGGTTTGGAGTAAAACCTTGTGTGGATTGGTTTTGGTGGTGAAATATTCCACCCTAGATGATCATATTTTGGTGTTGAAAGATTCCATCATAGACATGAGGAATGGGAGATCATTTAGATCTTCCACTTGCATTCATCTTGAGGAGGTTGATCCATCTTTTGTAGCAGTTTGGGGATTTTTTGGAAGCCATATTTCTTGGGAGAAGATCAAAGTATATTTCCAAATTTTGCAATGCCTTAGAAGAGGATGAATTCTTCTTGTGTAGGTTGAGTTCTATGTGTAAGGGCGAGTTTCCTTGGGAAGAAACCAAATTCTTGTGTGTGGGACGAGTCTTTAGATCTACGATAGAGTTTTCTCTTGGTAGGGGTCATATTAGCTTGGAGTATGTTGTACTATCGCATGTTAGAGTTGAGTTTGGATGTGAGGGGGGCGATTTAATTGAGCAGTGGGAAGAGTATTCATTGAGGAGGCCGTATACACTTCTTTTGGGGCCAAGTTCTTGTAGTTGACATATCTACCTATTTGGATAGTCGTACCTCATTTGGAGAGGTTGATTTATCATTGTGGAAATGTGTGGCATCTTGAGGGGAGATAGTTCCAATCCATATTAGTTGCATTATACACATAAAACATTGTACCACTCTTTTACTTCCATATCTATACCAACTTATGCTATGAGGTTAGACTAATAATAAAGAAGTTCAATTGTGTTGGCTTTATTTGTTGGTGTATCTATTTTTTTTAATGTTTGGAACTTGTTATTTTTCTATCATCTATTGAATACAATATGTTTATTAGTTGGCATCAAACCTTGTATGTCTTGTGAATACCACAACAATAAAACCCAACCAACAAACACATTGACAAAACAACAACAATAAGGAATTATTTACAAGGATTTTTGAGTGTGCCAAAAAAGTGTTTGACAAAAGTCACCAGTCAAAAATACTCCTAAAATATTACAACCAAATAAGGAGGTTTGGAAGTGGGTTTGTAATACCCGCAAAGTGTTTGTTGAAATTCTTGAGCTGAGAATCAATTTAGAACACAACAACATAAATAAGAGGGATCTTTCAGGGGTACTAGAGCATGGTAGCAAATTGTTTGATGGAAGTTCCAGACCAAGTAATCACGAGAACATGACAATAGTAAGTATATATATATATATATATCATCATCATCATCATCAATAGGAAGGGACTTTACAGTGGTATCAAAGATGGTATTCCTGCTAGCCTATGTATTGCATATTACTTTGATGATTTTGGGGGACTGCGTACACATCACATACAAGAGAATAAGGTATAGAGGAACTAAAAAAAAATTCCAATTAGAGTCAGAAGGAGAGTGATCCGGATTATTTTCGGCACGAAATGAGAGCGAAGATATAATAAAGAAATGCATAGAGATATCTCGGATATTCAATAATGTAACAGAAATGTATCAAAGATGCAACCATAAATATAAATATACAATAATACATTATTTCTATTAATGAAAGAAATGTATAGAGACTATAAAAATATAGAGTGAAAGACTCGCTAGAATGGTGGAAGCTTATC
>JZKD02S0859299.1:58686-69759 GCA_000966675.3 Picea glauca
CAGGTAGAAAATCTCTTTTGGAAATGAAGAAGAGAAATTATTTGGAATGCCTTGATGACCAAGGGAGGCATCTAGGTACACCACAATGCATCTCTTTTCATGCTTGGGCCCTAGTGTTTACATTTGCATTTTCAAGACATTATAACGATTATGCATCTTTTTGACACAATCATCAAACCTATTGTTCTTTAGGGTGCCTAAGTTTGTGGTACTGGTTTGATTTCAATTGATTGGGCATGTGTCGAGAGAGTCCAATCTATCATGCTTCAGCGAATGATTCAATGTAAGTGGATTGTTCCACAAGTCATTTCTCAAACTCAATTTGGTACCCATCCTTTACACTTTGAGAGAATTTTTTGGCCTATCTTTTCCTTCACGAGGTTCACACCCTATGTAGCTCGACTACTGGGCAAGAGAAATGCCCTTATTTGGCCCTTTTTTATTCATAGACAGTGTTGGTTATCAATGGTTTCTTAGCTCCTTCAATCCATCGGCATTTCTATTAAGTGTAGCCCTCCCTTCAGATACTCTATGGACATCCCCGGTCTCCTCCTCCCCCCTTAAGGGCCTTAAGGGGAGATCAACAAGGTGGTTGAGGATGACATATACCAACAACACATTCAAATCATTTGGATATCTCCCCCTCATAATCTTGGTCATGTTATCCACCAAGTTGCAATAGCTGAATTTGAAGATGAGCCGCCATAGACTGAGCAGACAAATGCTCAGAAGTTAGAGTTCACAAATTCAGCAGGTCTTTTTAAAGACCACTTTTTTTCCACATTTTCATCCCTCCGGGGCATTGTAACAAATGACTTGAGCATGAAAATTGTAAAAGACTATTGGCCACCTAAGACCTGGGTACGAGCATGTACTCTAGAGTGTTTTTTTTTCACTTGTTAATTATTTTTTGCCTGCCTTAGTGGGCGATTAATAATTTCTAAGTTTTTTCACTCAAGACGGACTCCAAAGTTGGAGTATGTGTTGGTGGTTAGGCCTTAGCATAATAGATTCCAACCCAAACCAAATAATGATAGGTGGCAAACGAAAGGTCCTCCTCAAGACCAAAGGCCTCCTAATCAACTAGAGTCAAATAATGTGGTAAATGAAGAAATACCACCCTTTTGTAGAGCTTGTGAAGATTTTCACGAAGAATCCACCTGCCCAGTTTTTTGACAGATAAATGAACAGAGCCTTCCTCCAACAAACAATTTTGTAGGGCAATCTAGAAACTCCAATCACATCAACAACTTTGGTGAAGCTCACCCATTATCTATGGACTATTGGCTTCAAATGCAAGAAAGAAGTGAGCAAGCTAATGAAGTAAATGAAGAATTTGACAATGTCACGAAGTTATATGGTCATAAGCCCACAAATGAGCAAATTTTGGAAATGGCAAGGCACAAAGGAATAGTCTACCAGAGGAAGGGGAAAGAAGGAACAAACAAGTCTCAAGCTAACTTTCCTAAGGTAACTACTCCTACAAACACTCCAATTACTAATCTAACTGTTGATTTAGGTAGTTGGATTTCAAATGCAAAGGTCTTGGTTCCAGTGTCAGATCTCTTGAAAATACCTTCACAAAAAGAGAAACTTCTTCAAGCAATAAATGTTCCAAGTAATAAAGTGGTTTCAAAAGATCAAGAAAAAGTTAAGGAACATCATGAAGATCCTCCAATGGTTTTGACTAGCAAAGATAGGACCAAGGAAGAAAATCCTCCCTTCTTTGTGTGTTTAGAAATAAATTATCGGTGGTTGCATAATTGTATGTATGATTCAGGGGCTTCATCAAATACCATCACCAAGGGAATTATGCAAAGGTTGGGCCTTAAAATTACAAGGCCTTATGATAATGTGTGTGCCATGGACTCTAGAGAAATCGAGACTCATGGAATAATCATAGATTTGCCAGTTGAGCTAGCTTTCCGCCCTGACTTTGCATTCAAAATGGATGTTCTTGTTATTGATGTGTCGGATGCATGGGGATTCTTCTATCTAGAAAAAGGGGAACTCACATGGGGGGCTACTTAAATATGGATTTAACTTTTGCAACTATTCCGTACCCTCCTCCCTCAACTAAGAATTTCAGACTCTTTAGAGAAACGGAAAGAAAATATCATATTGAAGATCCAAAGAGCCTTTCAATGAATTTTTATGCCAAGAGTCTGACATAGGCAACTTCTCCATATGTTCTAACTTCCTAGCACCACCTGAAGAAAGATTCAAGGATGAAAAAGCAAGTAATAAAGCTTGGAAGATGAATTTTGATGGAACCCACTCAAGATCAGGCAAAGGGGTAGGGATTGTTTTAAAATCTCCAACTGGGAAAACTTATATTTTTGCATTCAGACTTGAGTTTGATGCAACAAACAATGTGGCCGAGTATCAGACACTTTTGCTTAGCTTGGAAATTGCTAAGGATATGGCTATTAAGATTCTAAATATAAAAGGTGATTCATACTTAGTAATTCTCCAAGTTAAAAATAAATATGCATGCAAAAGTGAGAGGTTAAGAAGATATAGAAATGCCATTTGGGATACCATAGAGTTCTTTGATGCTATAGATCTCATTGCTATCCCTAGAGATCAAAACAGCTTGGTTGACAATCTAGTTGTAGCAGCTTCTACCCTCCAGCCCTCAAAAGATCTAATCAAATGAAAAGGAAAGTTGGAGATAATCTTTAGGCCATCTGTCCCAGACAATATTGATCATTGGCAAGTTTTCAAAGATGATGAACAAATCCTAAGGTTCATCCACAATGTCAAGGAATTCTCAGGTTTCAATGTCAGTTACAAGGAGGAGGGGAAAGAATATGTTGATGAAGATAATCCAATCAAAAATCCAGTTCCCAGAGGAATAGCTGCCTTAGAAAATATTTTCGACATGCATGATATGTATAAAAAGAAAAAAGAGGTAATAAAGCTTGGCAGTTATATTGAAATCAACATTGGGATAGAGGAAGTCCCAAGGTTCATAAAAATTGGAAAAGGAACTTCAAAAAAAGAAAGAAAGAAATTGATCAGTCTAGTCCAAGAGTATAGGGATGTATTTGCTTTCACATATGATGAGCTCAAAGCATATAAAGAGGATGTGTTTCAACATAATATCCCCCTCAAGGATGACAAAAAGCCTTTCCGACAAAAACCTAAGCGAATAAATCCTAAGTTAGCACCATTAGTTCAAGCTAAGCTTAAGAAGATGTTGGATGTTGGCATCATTGCTCCAACAAGACATTCATCATGGTGCTCCAACTTAGTTGGTGTTAGAAAGAAAAATGGGGGGATAAGGTTATGCATTGATTTTAGAAATTTAAATTTAGCATGCATCAAGGACAATTACCCCCTACCAAACATGGAGACCCTACTTCAAAAGGTAACTGGTTCTAAGATTATGTCCATGTTGGATGGCTTCTCCGGCTATAACCAAGTGCTGGTGAAGAAGGAAGATCAAAACAAAAATACCTTCACCACACCTTGGGGCACTTTTGAATACCTAAGGATGTCTTTTGACTTACTAAATGCATGTGCCACTTTTCAGAGAGCCGTGGATTTTGCCTTCCATGAGTTAATGAGAAAAATCATTGAAATCTACCAAGATGACTTGATAGTTTTTTCAAAAGAAAGGTCAGATCACATAAGTCATCTTAGGCAGGTGTTTGAAAGGTGTCGGAAGTATGGCATCTCTTTGAATCCAGCTAAGTCTATTTTGGGTGTGGATGAAGGCAAGTTGCTAGGTCACATTATAGCAAAAGACGAGGTAAAGATGGATCCTGAAAGGGTCGAAGCCATAAAGAAAGTTCCTTTACCCCCAACCAAGAAATCCCTTTAGTCTTTTCTTGGACAGATAAACTTTGTCAGACGGTTCATCCCAAACTTAGCTGAGATGATGAAACCACTCAAATTATTGAAAAAGGATGCTAAATTTGAGTGGATAGATAAAGGAAGGAAGGCCTTCAAAGGTATTAAGGACGCAATTAGCAAGTCTCCTATACTAATTAGTCCAAATTATTCAAAAGATTTTCAAATCTTTTCCTTCGCTTCGGAAGACACTATTGTAGGGGTCTTGCTCCAGAAAAATGAAGAGGGTCAGGAGCAACCCATTGCTTTTATGAGTAAGGCATTATAGAATTAGTTGAATCTCTCAAGCATTTCTGAGTCTATATAGGATACTCAAAAGTTGTGGGGTATGTCCCTCACTCAGCAGTAAAAGATATCCTTGATCAACAGGATTGTTTGGGAGTTAGAGAAAAGTGACTCTCCAAGATTCAAGAATATGACTTAGAAATCAAACCCACTAAGTTGATTAAAGGTCAAGGGTTGGCTCAAATGCTCACTGAAGGAAATGAACAAGTGTTGGACATGGTCTGTCAAAACAGTCAATTTAGGCCAGCCCTGTCATCTAAACTTTAGAAGTTAGAACAACACCAATGGTATGCAGATATCATCTTCTTTCTTTCAAACCTCACATGCCCAAGTCATTTGATTGGTCATAAGAGAAGGGCATTGAGGTTGAAAGTGGCTAAGTGTTGTATCATTCAAGACGGATTGGGGTGGAGGAACCCCGATGGAGTGATACTTAGGTGTGTTGATGAGCTAGAGTCCAAGAGACTTTTGGTTGACTTCCATTCAGGATTTTGTGGTGGGCATTTCACGGCTAAAACTACCGCCCACAAAATCCTCAGAGCAGGTTAATATTGGCCAACCATTTTCTCAGATGTTCATAAAATGGTCAGGGGTTGTCAGCAGTGTCAGTTATTCACAAGGAAGCAGAAGCTAGCAGCCTTGCCTCTTCAGCGAGTAGTGGTCGAAGCCCCTTTTCAGCAGTGGGGGCTTGATTTCATGGGTCAGTTTAAGGATAATTCAAGTAATGGTTACACTTGCATAATTACAGCAACTGATTATTTTACTAAGTGGGTAGAAGCAATACCCACTAAATCAGCGACCGACAAAGTGGTCATGGATTTTCTTGAAGATAAGATAATCACTCGGTCCGGTGTGCCCACCAAGATTACAACCAATAATGCCAAGGCCTTCAGCTCAACAGAATTGTCTTCATTCTGTTTTAAGTATGACATTATGTTGTCCCACTCTTCAAACTATTATCCCCAAGGTAATGGTCTTGTTGAATCCAGCAATAAAAACTTAATGAATATTCTAAAGAAAACAATGGGGGATAATAAGAGGTCATGGGACAACAAGATTAAGTTTGCATTATGGGCGGATAGAATCACCAAAAAGAGTTCCACAGGAAAGAGTCCTTTTGAGCTTGTCTACGGGCTTGATGCTACTTTACTGGGTCATTTAAAGCTTCCAGTGTATCAGTTTGTGCAGAGGTATGGTCTGGATGATGATTTCCAACACAGCAGGATCGATCAATTGGTTGAATTGGATGAGAGCAGAAGGAAAGCATTGGATCAGAGTATAAAGAATCAGGAAAAGGTAAAGAAGACTTTTGATAAGTCTTCACGACAGAGAGTTTTTCAGTAAGGGGACACAGTCCTTCTTTGGGATAAAAGAAGGGAAAAGCCAGGGAATCATGGAAAGTTTGACAGTTCATGGACAGGTCCATACATCTTACAGGGTACAGCCGGAAAGAACTCTTTTTTTCTCAGCAAATTGGATGGTGAGAGGTTGGCACTCCCAGTCAACGGTCAACTTCTCAAATTGTTCTTCAGCGAGGTCATCTAATGCCCATGGAGGCATCCTCTGTATCATATTCTCTAACCCTTCTCCTTTGTACATTATGCTTTTGATTTTCTGTACATTATTTATTTACTGCTTTCTGTACCATATTTACATGTATCTTTAATGCTTTATGTATCATATTTACTTGTATATTATGATTGCAATTCATGTTTATTATTGGATTTATATGGATATGTTGTTGACGAGGCATCGATGATGCAGGTCATTTGATTCCGGATTCTCGCATGGTCTTCTTCAGATATAAAGATCAACCACACGTCCCCATATGGAGCCAATGTTATCCACCGAGTTGCACTAGTTGAATTTGAAGATGAGCCACCAGAGACTGAGCAAACAAATGCTCAAAAGTCAGAGTTCACAGATTCAACAGGACTTTTTAAAGACCACTTTTTTTCCGCATTTCCATCCCTCTGGGGCATTGTAATAAATGGCTTGAGCATGAAAGTTGTAAAAGACTATTGGCCACCTAAGACCTGGGTACGAGCATGTACTCTAGAGTGTTTCTTTTTCACTTGTTAATTATTTTTTGCATGCCTTAGTGGACGATTAATAAGTTCTAAGTTTTTTCACTCAAGACTGACTCAAAAGCTGGAGTATGTGTTGGTGGTTAGGCCTTAGCATGGTATAACCAATGTCTAGTGTCTAAATGTATATGAGTTCATGCTAGGTCATATCTATTGAGTATGGAAATTGCGCTAAGTCCTAATAGGTTTTTTTTAAATGTTTTAGTGAAATAATAAATTTTCGTTTTAATAAATTTCCCGCAAAACGGAAATTTTTTAATGTAAAGTCAATAATTTGTAAAAATATGGCATCAATCATTGTCAGATGCCATGTTTGTGCTCGTTTTCTAAGCCAGAGCACCCTTTAGACCCCTATTTCCCTTCTGTCTAGGCAAAAAAGTGATTTTTATCACTAAAAAATGTATTTATCTCGAAAAAAGACAAAAAAGGGTCATTTAATTAAATTCCTTAAATTTTAGGAAAAATGCTAGAAATTAGGAAACATGTTGGGGACATGTTTTTCCTTGGTTCTCAGTCAACTCAGAGCTTGGGCAAGTTCACTGGAGAGGAAGGCGACTTGTTTAATGACATGGATATGGGAGGAGATCCCAAAGATGGAACTCGACCCACTTATGAGAGGTGGCGCATTTAGGAGGAGGGGCGCACATCCCTATGCTAGCACTCGACCTCACACTACACTCACACTCCACCTCACTCCACCTCACACTCGTTCCACTCCACTCGACCTCACATCACTCCACTCCACTCCACCTCACCTCACTTCATCTCCCCTTCACTCTATGCGCCACTCCCTCATGCACTAGCGCATCTTCTCTTGGGATCATCACCCTAGATGTAATAAATAGAAGGCGACCCCTCTCCTTCTAGTTAGTTGGAGTTTGGGCGTCCTTGCTATTCTTTGTTGTAATATCTTTTCTATATTGAATCAAAAGACTTTGGAGGTCAACATTGGTGTTTGGACTCACATGTGTGGATGGATTGTTAGCTTATGAGGTAATATCATTTCAAGTCTCTTTCTTGTATTTGCATGGTGGCTATGGTAAGGATATTGTTATCCAATTAGAATATATAGTTCTACTTGTTTGCTAGTCTATATATTTGTTTGATACATTTGATGCTTATATTCTCATGTTGGGTTTTTGTTTAAACTAACGTGGAACAAAGTCTCTCTTGTAGGAAACACCGTTATTTGCAGGTACTTGTCAGAAGCTTGGAGTGTGAAAGACCAACCTTTTGGAGAATCAAAGAAGTTTGCTTGCTCCCTTGTTTTCTCTTGAAGCACTTCAAAAAACATCCTCCCTCTTCTTCACACCAAAGAAAGACTCCATTGCCAAAGGGTTCTTGCGGCTCAAGCAAAGGCTCCACAAAATCAAAAAATTTCTTCCTCCTTCTCTCTTTCTTGAATTGCACGTATAACTAGATTCAATTTCAAGTCATTATCCTCTTCTAGTGTTTGCATGCAAGATCTAGATCTATTTCTGAATTTATTGCTAATCCCAAGCCTAAATCTAGTTTTCATTAAGCAATTCTCTGAGTTTTCTTGCCAAACTTCTAAGTAAAAGTTGTTATTTGCTTTTCTTTGAAATCTAGTCATTTGAGCATTCTAGCTTTCTGTTTTAGGACAGCGAACAGAACTACTCAAAAGAGGACTTAGTTAGTCTCTTCAAGTCTCTAAAAAAGTCCCAAAAAGTTGTCTTTTTAGTGCCTAAATTTCTTACGAAAAAAGCCTTACAAAATTTATACTTTTAATTCTTGTTTGCATGTCATTTTTTGCTCATCCTAATAACTTTTCCTTGCTGGCTTTTAGCAGGTCCGTCTCGATACAAGGAAGATTTTGAGCTCTTCGGGATCCAAGATCGAAGATTTTTCACTCCAAGATCCGACCTTTGAAAACCAAGACTCAAGGAATCCCTTTTGTACTTAGTTAGATTATCGATCCGTCTCTATAAGGATCCAAAGCCCAAAAAAAAAAAGAGGTAGTATAGGAGGCTTAATAAAGTTTGCGAGCCACAAAGCTCGGGTTTCCTTCGTTTCCCTTGCCCCTAGGGGGAAACAAGGGTTTTCTGTTTTTTTCTTCGAGGTTGTTTCTAGTGTTATTTGCTTAACTTTTATTTTTAATTTTGCATAAAAAGATAAAATCAATTCACATCACTAAACTGAAGTCATAAAATCAATCACAAAGCTTTAGTTTTGCTTTCGTAGAATACTAGTTGTTAGCTTATTTTATCTTTTGCAAATATTGGAATAAACCCAAGTTGCTCAACCGTGTATGCAATCCCACTGCTACGCTCAAGTGGCTTTGGAGACCCAGAAATGAATTTGAGCAACGCATGCTAGTTTAACTAGGGAAATCTTCTTACTGTGTTATTCATCTAAGGCCTCTGCATCTGGGTGGAGTGTGTTAAGTCAGGGGGGATTCTATCCCCTTATTGGACCTACCACACACCCAATCAACACATCTATAAGATTGCCGAATAACAAGCAAGGAGGCCAAATTCACTTTTTCACACAAAGAGTCGGGACCCCAACTTCAATCCCCACTTCACAGATTCAAAGACTTGTTAAAACTCCCAAATCCCTTAATAAAATTCTCAAGATAAAATTAACGCGGCATTTTCATCACATCACATTTTACATTTATCTGGCACTGGTCTACTTTTCATTTATTTCTGTCAATTTATCTTTACTTCAATTGGTTTAAAGTTTTTTCCCTTTGAAGCATGTGGTGAATGATTAACATTTGTGAGCTTTTCACAGGTTGTATCCTTTGAGTAAATTATGTTGCTATATTAAATCTTGTGATTTCAAATAAACTTCTAGAATAAATTTGCTTTTAAACTTCATAGAGTAAAAAGCCTTAGATTATTTTTCATAGGGACTACCCCCTTTGGCTTCACTAGGAGTTGGCCTAGAAGGAGGAATTGAGGATCAGGTGACAGCGCCTTGATTCGAAACTTGCCCCCAAGGACACACCAAGTGAATTGAAGATTTCTTCCACGTTAGCCCAGGTGTGTATAAGGCGGCAACAGGTCCCAAGATGGCCTTCTATTACAAGCATTTTCTACAACTGCAAGACAATCTAATTATGTGTCCCCACTACATTCCACACCATTGATCACATGGCCTCAAGATTCCATTTAGTTACTCGAGGGTTTGTTCCCACCATTTGTGAGTTGAGTCAAATCACCACATCCTACAAGTGGAGAGGATATGCCAGTTGTGGCATCTTTTGGAGATTGTGGCTAAGGTACGCTATCTTTTGATGTCCCACATTTTATGAGATATGGGGGAAATATCTTTGCATGTTTTGTAATCATGGAGGGACACCTTCTTTCTCTATCTCAATCAAAGAGTCTAGCTTTATACACATGCAAGGCAATCACTCAAAAATAGGGAACCTTGCAATAACTATCCAAATCCTCCACCACTAGGCTCATAACCTCTCTTTCCCAACCCATCTCGATGATTGGAGGCACTAAGCATTGGGTAGACTCCCCAAACATGGATGTAAATGATATCATATATGTGAGACCAGTGTTACCTAGAGGGCCCGCCTCTCCCAACCCCGGAACCACGCTCTGAGCAGGAGCGTCCAGGGAGCGGCCCTGAGAGCACGCTCTAGCACTCCATGGGACACTCCCTACCCCTGTGAGCTCACCAGGTGCTCCCTAGGCACTCCCTATACGCATTGAACATTTTCATGCATGATATTGCCAAGCATAAACATTGTGGTTTTTTAGTAGGTTTGACCTAAAATGTTGGCAATTAACGGTAATGTTAAATTCTTAAAGTAAAAGTTGACATTTCCTTTATCTTTCGTTTTTATCATTTTACTTAAAATTTTAACATTACCATTAATTGTTTCAGATGTTTGAGAGTGGTTCCAACCTCATCGGGCTTCATATGGAGAAAGTAGAATTTCATATCCCATTCAAAATTCAGCAAACTTAACAATTTTTAGGATTTCAAGATTGGTGGGATTGCAGCATTTTCATTGGATTCTATCATGTATGAGGGTATGGGATTAGCATTTAATCAAGAGCACTAAGCCCTTTATGTACCTCGATGTTGGTGGTGTTGTCCCATTACTATGAGGAGGCAAAGACGGATAAAAACTTGAATATTTGGGACAACAATCAAGAGGAGGATAATTTGGAGGATGGAATATTGGTTTTAGAGCAATTGGAGAATGCTCTTATGGATGATGATGATTGTGTTGAGATGCCACCCCCATCAACTACCATGGTCCCCATGTCTAGGAATCCAGCTACAACACTAGGGGCTTCATCTTCAGTTCCTCCTACATTTGCTTCTACACAATTTCATACTGCTCTGGCTCCACTACCACCACGTGGAGGCCCACGCAGTAGTCATGGTGGTGGAAAGGGGAAGGAATATTAAATAGAATCATAGATATTAGAATAATTGTTTCTCCTTTTCCACTATTGTATGTCATAGATGATAGATTCATAGTATTTAGCAACTAACTCAGTTTATTGTTTTGGACCTTTCGGTCTTCATACTTCAGTGTGTAGATGGCCTATTTTGTAAACATAACTATTTGGTCATGTTATTGTTGACAGTTGCTAGTGGATAACCTATTTCATTCTATAAGTTACTGGTCTACTTTCTATTATATGGCTCAAAAATTTGTATATTTGTTTGTAATTGCTAGAATCTAGATGGTTGATGCTCGAATGATCAATCATTAATGTACTATGTGTTAGAAATAATTGTTAATGTTTTATGCTGATATTATAGTTCTTTGCATTTCATAAAGATAAGAGCATAACAACCACAAGATCACTAAGAAATACACATCCACAAGTACACAACATTTATC
>JZKD02S0859299.1:76094-98442 GCA_000966675.3 Picea glauca
GATTAACCTAACAATAAAAATAATAATAATGACATGATTAATCCACAATGGGGATTTAATCCAATAACAAAATAATAAGAATGCTCTTCGCAGTTACATTATTTCAACAATAATAGGTGTGTTCGTTTTCACCGTATAGCAATATTGTCACCCAACCATAGGCACAAAGGCCACCCACAAGCACCTTAACCTTGACATACAGAATAATTCTGAAAGCAAACCCTAAAACCAATAGCCAATCAAGGTAGTGTACCTCTCTCCAAGGCTAGCGTACCAAGCAAAGATAACCAAAGACCAAGCAAAAAGTCTAAACCATAACCAAGCAAAAATTCCAACCATAACCAAAGTCCAAGTTACCACCGTTGCAGTTGTAGCTCTCCTCTAGTCATGTGCACTACTTGTCCTTATGCAGTTGTGAGAATGAGTGTGTCAAATGAGCTCTAGCGCCCTCTTATTTATAGTCCTCCAAGTGACCTAACTGGGTCAACTTCTACTTCTGTAGGATAATAATTTAATATAAATTAGTATCTTAAGTCGACTTGTCTTCTAAGGTTATTTCCTAACCTTCTAGGGTTTCTCTTGCTTCCTAGAATATTCTAGACTCGTCAAAAGTTCCACGTAGAGGTTAATACCTCCCGCGACTAACATAATATCAACATTCCCTCCTAGCTAGGGAGGTATTAAAGGCAATCGTCTTGAGCACAAACAGACCATTCAACCGGTAGCATCATCATAGCTACATAGGTTATCTCATGATTGAATCACGAGCACCATCATCACTATCCAACTAGATAGTCTCCATGGCAATCAAAACAATGCCATCCAATAGAACACAACTGTGTCTATTTATAGTAGTATACAACTACTATCCAGTGGTACACAACCACTCCTAGTAGCACACTACTACTAACCAATGACACATAATCACTACTAGTGGATCACATCCACCACAGTAACATACAACTACTGTCCCAAGACATACAGTCTCTTCAACAATCATATCATTTTATATCAACCTGCATAAACAATATCATGATACAAACTAAGTCATCTGGGCCATTCTTCCACTCACATATGTGAGATCTAGAAGAGCATCTACCCTCGAAAAGTTAAACAACAGCCATGAGTTGTCTAGAATATTCTTCTCAAGCATAGAAGAATAACTTTCCTTGATTTCTGAACCTGGACCATTCAGCTAACTGGGCCATTCTTCCGGCACTAATCACAGTGCAACCTAGAGAGAATGAGTCTTCCCTAGGGAACGATTGTCCCTAATTGTTGAACCTGGACCATTCACCTAACTGGGCTATTCTTCCAGCACTAATCACAATGCAACCTAGAGAGAATGAGTATGCCCTAGGGAATGACTATCCGAACCATTTCCTATGGAAATAACCGACCTGCAGCAACTTCCTATAACGGACCATTCTTCGAAACTGCTCACAATTGTGAACTTCGAAAGAATGACTGCCCAGAGAGGCAGACCATTCTACTTGACCACTACTCAGAGTGACTGCCAAGAAGAATGATTGTCCTAGACCATTCCCCCACACTGGCCACAAGGGGAATTGTTGTTTATGGTACATAAGCAATCTATCAGACCATTTTCATTACAAAAATGACTGTCCGATTTGGACCATTTTCCGAACTGGAAAATGACTGTCCGTTAGAAATCTTGGACACGAAAAGTGACTGCCCAACCTGGACCATTTTCCAAACTGGACTGTCCATCAAGAATCTTGGACCACTTTTCATACTGGAAAGTGACTGCCCAATCTGGACCATTTTCCAAACTGGAAAATGACTGTCCAACAAGAATCTTGGACCACTTTCTATACTGGAAAGTGACTGCCCAATCTGGACCATTTTCCAAACTGGAAAATGACTGTCCATATATCAATAACATATCAGTGCTCCCTCCCAACCTGGGAGTAATCACTTCCCTTTCCAATAAGGAAGTCATCTCCACGAGTCTCAGTGTGTCGCTTAAGTACGCAAACTTTTCATCTTGAACAGAGGCTTGACCAAAATATTTGTTATCTGCTTATCTGTGGAGATATACTGGAGAACCATTTCTCCCCTCTGGACTTTATCACAAAGAAAATAATGCTTGATCTCAATGTGCTTCGACCTATCATGGAACATCGGGTTCTCTTCACACAACTCTGATTATCTCAATATATCACGGTCGAATCCAACACCTGATCAAAAAGTCCAGAAACCGGCTTACGAAGCCACACTGCTTCCATACAAGCATCTCAAGTTGCAATATACTTTCCTTCTGCAGTGTTGAGTGCAACAAACTTTTGCTTCCTGCTAGCCCATGATATCGTGGCAAAGCCCAAACTGAAACATATCCAAGAAGTACTTATTCTATTATCTTCACTCCCTGCCCAATCTAAATCGATAAATCCATGCAATTGTATATCATAACTCAAACGTCCCATGAAGACATTTCAAGGCATGCTTTGCAATTATCCAATGTTCATGTCTGGGTTCCACCTGGAACTGGCTCAACATGTTCACAACAAATCAAATGTCCGACCTGGTATTCACCAAATACATCAAGGGGCCAATCAACTACCGGTACAGGAACGAGTCTTCTGGATCAGAGTCTCTCAACTTCTTTAGATCTGTCATCATGGGAGTTTGCTATGGATTTGCAATCCATCATCCCAGACTATTGAATAACCATTATGATGCACTTCCTCTGTCATAGGAAGCTTTCACCACGCTTTTGCTGTATATGAGATGCTCTGCATCAAGTTGCTTGAATCCATACAAGGTCTTCTTCCATCTGCATACATGAGTCTCTTTCTGGTATACTCAAAACCTTGAGGTTGCTCTACATAATCTTATTCCTCAATTGCTCTATTGGGAAGAATAGTCTTTTACATCCAACTGATGTAAACTCCAATCCACAGATACTGCAAGAGATATAATGGCTCAGATAGAGGTATATTTGGTTTACTGGAACAAGCTGTCATCATAGTCTTCTCCCTCCTTCTGGGAGAATCCTCTAGTTTGGAATCTCACCTTGTATCTATCAATGCTTCCATTTACAAATCTTTTTCACAATTTCTCACATACATTGTTCTTCATCACAGCTTCCTTCCTACTGCTAGACTGCTTCTAGTGGGTTCAAACCATGTTGCTAGTCTTATGATTCTTGGTATGATAACTGGTTCAATTGATTGTTCTGGATTTTCTTTATTTCTTGGGATCTTCATGTTCTTCCTCATGTTCCTCTTCAACTTTGGGGTCCATAGAGTCTTTTATAGATTCCATGCCCTTCCTTCTTGAAGATTCCAACTTCTTCCTTTCGTCATAGGAATGTAGATGGACAACCAAGGATACTCAAAGATTCTTCTCGAAGAAGACTTCTTCTAGAGTCAAACTAAACACGTGTTGCTTAGCATGATTGCTACTTCCAATGAAGATTATGGACAGATACTTCATAATTTTTACAGATTCTTCAATGGATCATATCATTGTGGATTAGCTCCCTCCTAATCCTGACTTCATGCATGAATGAGCAATATGCATGCTCTTCTTTAGGAATTATGCAATCAGCTCCCTCCATCTGAGAGAGTCCATGCTTTCGTCTGCATCCTTCTTGCTTTCTGTAAAGTGTCACAAGTTTATTCTAGTTTCCTCTTGATTACTGATTTCTTTTTGGTCTGACTCCTTTTGGATCTCTTCAAGTTTGGTTCTGATTGCAGCAATTGTTACTTATATACTATTTTAATAGCTTCCACAGGGATTATCACCAAAAGTTCTTATCGTACTTCATGCTTTTCAAATACATTACTAGTAGTCATCGTAGTGGCAATCCTTATCTTGTTCTTCCATGTTGTTTTCATTGACACTTGACTAGGAGAAAAAGTTTGCTTCATCTTGCTCGACTTTCTTTGAGGGTTCCTTTTATTTGGCAATTGTTGCTTCGTGTGTTTCCATCCTTTTCTTTAACTCAGGACAATGGTTCCTGTAGTGACCATATTTTCGAAGGTTGAAGCATTATATTTTTGACATATCCTTTTCTTGATTTGGTTTCTTCCTTGAGCCAAACTTCTTCTTATTCTTGAATTTCTTGAACTTTGTTGTGTAGGCTTGATCATCATCTTTCTTTTGGGATTTCTCTTTTGCGCTAATCCTTGATTCTTCTTGTGCACAACAAGTCCAAAGTTCTTCAAATGTGGGATACTTCGTTCTTGTGTTCATGCTTGCAGAAAATGCATCCCATGTCTTGGGAAGACCATTAAGTATGATATTTACTAGTTCCTTTTCTGAAATGATTTCCTCAATAGCTTGTAGTTGATCTCTTAACTGAGAGATTCTTACAAAGTATGATGTTATGGTGTCATCATCATTCATCTTCAAGTCACGTAGCTCATTCTTCAGACTCATTAGTTGTCTAATATTTCTGACTGAGAAGAGGTTAGTTAGAGCATCGTACATCTTCTTGGATGAGTCAAGATGAGAAATGTAGGGTATCAAATGGTCCTTTACAGAGTCCACTATGATACTCAGCGTTGATGTCATTGTCCTTGAACTTCTCCATAACTGCAACGTTCTGAGGTTCCTTCTCTTTTCCCGCTTCAAACTGTGGTTCCATGATCTTTCCTTTCACGATATCCAACACTTTATTCTTGTCAAGGATGAGGTCAATCCTTGTCTTCCATGCTCTAAAGTTAGAAGCCCCTTCTAACTTGCATTCTGACTTCATAGAGTAGGTCATGACTGCTTTGACTTGGTCAACCTTTGACTTTGACCAAAAACTCAAACTTGACGCCTTGGCTTGCTGAGAGTACGAGGAGGTGCTCTAGGCTAGGGCGCACTTGGTTATCCAAGAATTAGGTCAAGCGCTTCACTTAAGGTGCCTCAACACGAGGGTTAGGATTTCATTGTTGCAGCAAAACTCTGACTGCAACTGAGCAAATCCTCCCAATCTACCTTCCAGTAGTTAGACTATATGAAGCTAGTGTGGGCCCATAACTTGTTAGAAATAATAGGTGTGCTCGTTTTCACCGTAGACAATATAGCAATATTGTCACCCAACCATAGGCACAAAGGCTAACCCCGAACACCTTAACCTTGACATACAGAACAATCCGGAAGCAAACCCTAGAACCAATAGCCAATCAAGGTAGTGTATCTCTCTCCAAGGCTAGCATACCAAGCAAAGATAACCAAAGACCAAGAAAAAAGTCCAAACCATAACCAAGCAGAAAGTCCAACCATAACCAAAGTCCAAGTTACCATTGTTGCAGCTACAACTCTCCTCCAGTCATGCGCACTACTTGTCCTGATGCAGTTGTGAGAATGAGTGTGTCAAATGAGCTCTAGTGCCCTCTTATTTATAGTCCTCCAAGTGACCTAACTGGGTCGACTTCTACTTCTGGAGGATAATAATTTAATATAAATTATTATCTTGAGTCGACTTGTCTTCTAAGGTTATTTCCTAACCTTCTAGGGTTTCTCTTGCTTCTCGAAATATTCTAGACTCGTCGAAGGTTACACGTAGAGGTTAATACCTTCCCGGAAGCAAGACGTTGTTTGCCTTGGTGCGCCCTTCTTCCCTTGCTAATCCCTTGGCCCTCTTTCCTTGTGCTTGCCTTTGCCTTTGCCTTTTCCTTTGCTTGAACTTGAACCTTGCCCTTTGTCTTTGCTTTTGCCCTTGGTCTTGCACACTTTACACAAAGTGCCTCCCTCCATGGCTTGGTGCGCACTAAGCTCAAGTGTGCCCCTCCACTAGCAAAAACACAAGTGTAGTATGCGCCCTCCACTCCTCTAGAGTGCACCTCTCCTCTAGCAAGTGAGACTCCTCGACAAGGTGCGCCCCCTCAAGCTTGATGCGCCTCTCACAAAGTGTGCCCCTCCTCTTCAAGAATGCACCCCTCCTCTTCAAGAATGCGCCCCTACTCAAGATGGTGCCCAACCTCCATGGTAGACTCTCCAAGGAAGCATGCACCTCAACAATGGCTTCTCCTCAAACCCTTGACCTCATGTGGCCTCCTCTCCTCAAGGAATGTGCCCAAGGGCTTCTCTTCTCCTCCTCTTCTCTCAAATCTCTCAAGTGAAGAATGAATCTCTTCCTTACCTTTTTTCCCTCCTTTAGGCTCTCTTTGGCCAAACCCTAAAAGATCAATGGCCTAGATCCAATCTAGCCATGTCTAATCAATGGGTGAGATTTAATCCAAAAACCTCACTTAGGAAACCCACTTTCCCAAGTTTCCTTAGTTTGTCAGAGTCTCATGTCCTTTAATTCACCCACAAAGTGAATTAAATGTCACTTTAATAACTTAAGTGACATATTTCACTTTTGACTTAAACTCCTAAGTCAACGTGAAATTAGAACATAATGTAAAGTAATAAGGGTGATAGTCTCCCCCTTTGTGTTTAGAGACTCACAAACACAAGGGGACCACTTTCCAAGGTACCCAAATCTCAACACGCATGAGCTAGTGGAGGGCGCACCTTGTGTGTAGGGGCGCAAGACTAGCAGGGATAGACTTTTGAGGGCACACAAGCTAGAGAAGGGCACTTCCAAAGGGAGGAGGCGCATTTGCTTGTGAGAGGGAGCTTTCTAGACGGTTGGCGCATTTACTAGAGGTTGGCGCACTTGCTAGAGGAGGGGTTCACTTGTGTGAAGTGCGCACCAAGCTATGGAGAGTAAGCGCACTTGTGAAGAGGGCCAACATCCAAGGCAAGAGGCAAGGCAAAGGCATTGCAAAGAGAGGAGGGTGTCGTTGTTCAAAGGCTAGCAAGCACAAGTTTTGAGGAACTCCATTGCAAGCTTGAAAAGAAGCTTGGATTGTATCGAGTTCCCTGTGTATTTACTTGTTGTAGCATTTGCTTTCAGATCTCCATATATATATATATATATATATATATATATATATATATATATATATATATATATATATATCTTACTGGTTTTCTCCATGGGGGTTTTTCTAGGGTCACATTGACCAAAAGCTCATGTGTTCATTTGTCATGTTTGCTTAGTATTTTCAGCTTGTAGTTATTAAAGGTTCTAAAGGTGTGTTTGATGTTTAATGCATGTTAAAGAAGGCTAACTTGGACAGCAAAACTTTCCATAATTAAACCTTATAACAAGTGGCATTAAAGAGCATCAAACCAAAGCTTGTGGGCAGATTTCAGAGTGGGTAAAGTTCAGATCCGGTGGGCTGTTTTGGACAGCGAGAAAACTGTCCTAAAACAGTGAAAAAAACAGTTTGAAAGTACCTAGACTTAGTGCCCAACAAGAGGTCATATGACAGGCCTGTTGGGCAGCCTATACGACCTCAAATATCTTCACAATATGGCTAGGATATGTCAAATACATACATACATAACTGTGAAAGCCTAAAGGGAAACAAATAGATATCAAAATTTCGAAGTACCATTCATGAATTTCAAATTTGAAAATAAAGCCAAAAAAAGAGTTATCATTAAGAAAGGACCAAGCCCACTATTTATAACTTTTGTAAGAAATTAGTGTGAGCATTCTTTTTTTAATGTTTTTTTTTTCATATTAGTGACTGAGACGCTAGCTGAAACAGCCGATGCTCTGGCTGAAAAGGTTGAAATGCCAGATGAAATGTCCCATGCAGCATTTCAAAAATCTGAATTGCCACTGAAACATTTCCAGCCGTGTTCAGAGGTGTTTTGTAAAAGAAAACATTTCCGAAACATGTTTCCAGCACCTCAGGGTGGAATTTCCAGTAACATAGCTTTAAGGAAAAGAAAACCATTTTATAACTTTGAAAATTGTTTTAAAAGTGACTGTTTTTGCCAAAGTACACTCGCTTAACAGGTGACAAAAAGAATGCAGATTGCAGGGTAAGGATGCAGTTCCTTGCATAAATAAAAGATATAGACAGATTGACCAAAGTTTAATTTTAAGCAAGTTATGATGAATAGCTAGTTTATGGTGCAGTGAGAAAGTTAATACCAGAAGCTCACAATTGGGCCTATTAGCTACAACAGCAACTTCACAGATAAGGATTGAGTTTCCAGAGCAGCTGCAATTTTGGGCCAGTTCCAAAAGTTTCTAGGTTCATTTTGACTATCAATCTCAAATCTTGCGAAGGGAACCAACCTCCAGGAGGGAAATATCATGAAACTTGTCTTGGTAGTATGTAGATTTCATGACCTTTTGTGTGCACTCAATCTAATATCTGTTCAGCATAATCCTTGATATTATATTCATGAGTTTCAAACTTGATCGTGTTCCCTCTAGTAACACAGTGCTCAGTTATGTATTAACCAACATGGATTTTAAGAACCAAATACGGGATACAAGCTTAAGTCATGAGAATGTGCACAGGCAAGTGTTTATATAATTGCATGGACATGTAAAAGAAGAAAAGAAAATGATATTTATCTACACACTCACAATCGCAGTTGACGCCCATTTGCACATTGTGCTGCCTCTGGATCTGCAAATGTTTCCATAGTAGATTATGTACTTTCTACCATGAACCTAATACCATATTTGTTGAAATAGAGAGTGAAGTATCAAATACAAGCTCTCTGAATAGAATCTCGTTTAATTTGAAAAGAAACAACATCAACCAATCAAAGAAACTAAGAAAAGAAAACATCATTTGTATCTTACTCTAACCTGTTTGAAGAGCACTGTGCACAAAAAGTGGACCCAGAAAGCTGCCACCAATGCCTATTGCCACAACATCTTTAAGCAACTTCCCTGTTGCACCTACCTGCCAATTTCCTTTTTATTTAAAATGTAGGTAACAAACTGAAATTGTGTCACTGCTAAAACTTTCCCACTAAAACGATATGTGATAATAAATCGCACTATACTTACCCAAGCCCCAGTCCGAACCCTTTCAGAAAATTCACTGATCTTATCAAGAACTTTCCAGACATCATCAACTACATTCTTCCCGTCACAATTGATGATTGTATCCCTGGCAGCCCTTAGAGCGATATGAAGCACAGAACGATTCTCTGTAATATTTATCTGCCATAGCTCCAAAATATAAGATGACAAGATATAGAATGTAAACAGAAAAGAAGCAAATATTATGATCTCAAATACAATCCTCCTAATTTTTAATAATTTGCTCTTGACCCACTCAAAAGAATGTGTTGAATGTCAAAAGGGGAAGTGACCTAGCTTGTCTTTCATCTGCTTTGAGAAAGATATTAACCTTGAACAATTCCATCTAGGTCAAACCATTCAATGAAACATTTCCTAATTCCGTAAACTCTTTTACCACGTGATTACTGATTTCTAGTGTGAATAATCACAACTTACATTCTTGCAGACCATTCTTATAGCAGTCACAATATCGAGTCTCAAGCCAAAATGTAATAACTGTCTAGCATGTGCCACTAATGCATGGTAAAGATTTTTTCACCAGTGGGCAAGGTTCAATTCCAGTGAAGGCTTTTCCTGGAGCCATGGGGACACCTTGAAGTAGTGGTCGAACATATGGTTGCACCTAGAGAGATTATATTAAATGGCCTCATGACCCATGCACACATAAGTGGATCAAAGTCCACCCCCATGTCCTTCAAATTTAAAAGCTCGATGGGTTAGCTCGAGTGGTTGAGTGCTGTGAATTGCAAACAAGAGGTCTCCAGGACAAGTCCCCAGGCCGACTACCTCTCTGATATGTTAATACTAGATGTCCCTGCCAGGTCAGGCATACTATAGTCTAGGCCAGCAGTTTACCCTGGTTACCACCAATCAACGGCAGTGAAGTCTTCGAGGGTTTCCCACGCATGGTTACATNCCTAGAGAGATTATATTAAATGGCCTCATGACCCATGCACACATAAGTAGATCAAAGTCCACCCCCATGTCCTTCAAATTTAAAAGCTCGATGGGTTAGCTCGAGTGGTTGAGTGCTGTGAATTGCAAACAAGAGGTCTCCAGGACAAGTCCCCGGGCCAACTACCTCTGTGATATGTTAATACTAGATGTCCCTGCCAGGTCAGGCGTACTATAGTCTAGGCCAGCAGTTTACCCTGGTTACCACCCATCAACGGCAGTGAAGTCTTCGAGGGTTTCCCACGCATGGTTACATGGAAGAAAAATGCATGGTAAAGATTCAAGCCAAGGCATCAGACAAACAACTGACAGTAGCTCTCAAGCAATAGATGCCCTCATGAATGCCCCATACATCTTGGTTGAATTTATTTTAGTACAACAATATTTCAAATTTACAGAATATGTCAAAATTCACAACACTTAGTTGAATATTTCAATCTTTACACAGCTTTATATGGTAGAGAACCATTCATACATGATCTCCATTGTACATTTTGTCAATCTTCTCCTTCAGATGCGCCACCTAATTTTAAAATAGATCGATATCATCAGACTTCCATTTTAAAAAAACTTGCACCCAGAAAGTTCCGGGTGCAAGATTTCAACAAAATATTGTAAATTTTCATACCAACAGCTTCCAAATCGGAGAAAAGAAACTCATGTTCAACCTCTGCTAGCTTAAAAAGCTTCTTCACTGTCTCTTCAGTTATTCTTTGCCGAGAATAGTCCAATACGATTCCGTCAAATTCTCTAGAGATTTAAAACATGCATAAAACATTAATTGATTAAAAACAATTTGGACTGCTACATATATCCAAGAAAACCTCACAAAAATAACGGAAATGTAGAAATAATTAATGGAAAGATAACAAAAGATGAAAAACGGTCACTACTCAGAAAAGCACAATATTATATCTCAAAAGTAATTAAACCATACACTGTCATTGATTCACAGCGAGCTTCATCCTTCAGTAAATTTCTCAAGTGTGTCTTATCAACATCTGCAACATGTGCCTGAACAACAAAGAGCCAAATTCAAAATAAGAATACTGAGATGAATAGCAAAGTAACAGAACTCCTGACTCCTGACAGCAATGTTCACATGCCAACCATAATAGAAATGTGAAACAAGTGAGAACTTACCCTTAAGCCTTTCCATTCCTCGGTTCCGCTGATAAGAATAGAGCTTGCCATTGAAAGGCTTTCAGCCTGCATTCAAAATATACAAAGAAATGTCACTGTTCATTTTACAGTCAATTTACATTTACGCTTCTCTTATATATAATATAAATTATCAAACTGATTTTACTCTTTTTTCAGAAGCCAGCCATACAAACAAAAGGGCATTTTATTGTACTCTAAGAAATTCTTCTTTGGAATAAAGCCAACAGAGTAGGTACTTTTCCTTGCATCTGCTGATTGTGGACCCATTTTAAAATGCACGCACACTTTCTAGACGAGAAACCATTAACTTTCTCTCATGATGCAGACTCCACAATTTCACTGGCAACAGCCTCTCAGCATCAAAGGTAGATTGACAGTCTTTCGGAAATTCATCCCATCTTTGACTATTGTGAACCCATAGGTGTTATTTGGAAGGGCTGTAAAAATTATGCATGGCATTAAGGATACTGTACATAGGGATAAACCAACTCAAAATCCAGGACATGCCTGGAAATGCAGGCATGATGTCTATGTGCATCACTCTCAAATAGGTTACAAAATAACATGCCTTATAAATTAGGATCCTATAAGGCTGTAAAACATACAGTAATGCTAATCTGTTCTGACATTGTAGAGGAAGCTTGCCCCAGCTGCTCAAAACAGAGGTCACAGCAATATTCCGAAGTAAAAGAGTACATATAGAGGAGGATACAAAGTGGCACTAACTTTGTAGTTCGTTCATACCACAGCCTTCTAAAAAGAAAGAAAAGACACCACTTAACAGCACTGGTATATACAATGTTGAGATTGTAGCAAGGAAGGTCTTCCACCATCATTACAGCATCCTAGGATGATGGAGGACAATGAAACTTAGGCTAAGTCAATTAATTAAATATTTTCCTAAGTCTAACTTAGAAAAAGAACTGTTGATATGTTATAAATTATAATCTTCAGTTGACTTTATTGAGTACTTTTTCTAAAGTTAAAGTGAAAAATAATTTAAGTTGTGGTCTTTTAATCTTGACCATTGATTTCATCATGAAGGTAAGGGTTGATCTCAGCCCTCAATCCTTTTGGAGATAAGGGTTTCACTTGCTCAATGAAGAATAAAGAGATTGGTTGGGCTAAGAGGGCGCACAAGGAGAAGGAGAGATCGATCTATAGAGAGATCGATTGCAGATTTGAGTGTGAGGGTTTGCAGGGAGACAAAGGAGGACTCATCAAGCAGATTGGCACACACATCTTCAGCATTTGCAGAGGACTTTATCTCAGATCTGAGGGCCGCCGTACCAAGTGACGCAGCACCCACACAGACAGTCGTACAATATTGCGCAGAGGCTTATGCAGGGGTCTCATCAAGCACATTTTGGTTCAGGGATTCGCAGAGAAGGGCCGTACAAGTGTTGGGGAAGAGTTTGGCTGAGCATTTTGCTTGGTATTTGGCTGTGCCAATTTGTACTGTAAGAGAACTCTATATTTCCTTGTTGAATAATAATAAAATCTCAGATCTGATGCACCGGTTTTCCCACCTTGGGTTTTTCCGGGAACTATTGTCCAAACATAAGTGTGTACTTGTGATGTGATTGTTGTCTACTTTAATTTCAGTTTCTGGACATTTATTTTCTGCTGTGTATTTATTTTATTGTGAAGAAAACCCTGAATAATCAATTAAAAGTAAATTAATTGGTTTAAAGTGTACTGGGTTTTGAGAAAATTCACATGGTATCAGAGCAGGATTGTTAAAGAGGCAGTATCACAAGTGAGTTTTCAAGATCCAACAAAAATCTAAAGTTTCAGGCACAGATCTAAGGCAGTCGTCATCTTCCCTTGCATCTAGGGTTTATGCGCTAGGGTTTCAGCATAAAAAGAAAAGCAGAGGTAGGGTTTGAATCGTAAGGGTTTAAACATAACACTTTCTGAAAATGGCCATAAGTTTGAGGATGGAAGACAGGTTACAAGGGGCTCAGAATTACCCCACCTGGAAAGAAAGGATGACAATGATATTGGAAGTCAATGATGTGTCAGAGCATGTCAGTGACAAGGCAGCAGCTCCCACAGGTGCAGTTGAATTGGTCATCTGGAAGAAAGGTGAGGCTAAGGCCAAGAGCCTAGTTCTTGATGGGATAAAGGACCATGCGATCCCACGTCTCTCAGAAAAAGCTGAGGCAAAAGACATGTGGAAAGCCCTAAGTGACCTCTACCAAAACAAAAATGAGAACAGAGTGATGGCTCTGCGCAAGCAACTGCGTGGAACCAAGATGGCCAAAGATGAGGGTGTAATACCTTATCTTACCACGGTAACACAAATTAGAGATGAACTTGCAGCAGTGGGAGAAAAGACTGAAGATCTTGAGCTGGTGCGTATTGCACTAGATGGATTTACTAAGTCATGGGACATTTTTGCCCGTGGTGTGGTAGCTTGGGAGAAGCTCCCTGATTGGGAGCGGTTGTGGGATGATTTTGTGCAGGAAGAGATTAGAATTGGTCAAGCAGGACCATCATCTTCAACTCATGTAGAGGAGGAAGAAGGCTTGGCCCTTGCAGGGAAAGCAAAGGGAAAGAAGAAGAGGAAAGGTGGAAAGAAAAACATTGGCTTCCCAAAGGTCAAGTGCTTCCAGTGTCACAAGATGGGTCACTTTGCATCACAATGTCTAGAGAGAAAGAAGAAGAAGCCACAGATGGCAGCTTCAGCAGCGGTGGATGAGTTTGCCAAGTCATTTGAGGAGGATTTATGCTTCATAGCCTATATGTCTAGTATAGTTGTTTCAGAAATGTGGTTTGTAAAGAGTGGTGCATCTTGTCATATGACAGGGCGCAAAGAGTGGTTTACTAGGCTATAGGAGGGAGGTGTAAATCTAGCCATTGAGTTAGGGGATGACAGGCGGTACAAGGCGCAAGGAGTTGGCACAGTCTCATTTCAGAGGGAGTCTAGGAAACCACTATGTTTCAGTGATGTGTTATATGTTCCAGGGTTGACCAAGAACCTCGTCTCATTCTCTACTCTTGACGATAGGGATATGAGGTCACTTTCCGTAAAGGAAAGGTGTTCATCAGACCGAGTGGGTCATGTGAGAAGATGGACAGGATGATTGGGGTTCGAGAGGAGGTCTACAAGTTACAGGTTCAGCCAGGGAGAGCATTAGCGAGTTTCACCACAGATATAGGTGAGTTGTGGCACAGGAGGATGGCACACGTTTATTTTGGTGCTTTCGAGCATTTGAGGGAGGCAGTCACTGGATTGCCTAAGATTACAATTGAGAAGCATGACCTTTGCAAGGGTTGTGCGTTGGGCAAGTATACCCTGAAACCCTTTCCATCTAGCAAGCACATGTCCAAGGGAGTACCGGATCTGATACACTCTGACGTATGTGGGCCAATGAGTGTGGAGTCAGTGAGTGGCTCCAGATACTTTGTCTTGTTTATTGATGACTACTCCAAGAAGACCTGGATTTACTTTCTAAAGACCAAGGATGAGGTCTTTGGGAGGTTTCAGGAATTTAGATCTCTGGTAGAAAACCAGACTGGGAGGAAGATTCAGGTCTTAAGATCAGATAATGGGGGAGAGTACACCTCCAAGGAGTTAGAGGATTATTGCACAGCAGCGGGGATTAAGAAGGAACTCATAGTTCCTTACAATCCTCAACAAAATGGAGTGGCCGAGAGAAAGAACGGGATTGTGGTTGGAGCAGCACGAGCTATGATTCATGATCAAGGATTGCCATTGTTCTTATGGGTAGAGGCAAGCAGTGTTGCAGTATATTTGCAGAATAGGAGTCCCCACACAATTTTGGGGAAGCGGACATCTGAGGAGACATTTTCAGGTACTAGGCCAGATGTGAGTCATATTCGCATCTGGGGCAGTGCATGTTATTGTCGTGTCCCTTTAGAGAAGAAGACAAAGCTGGACCCTACAGCAGTGAAGGGGTTACTTGTTGGTTACAGTGAGGCTTCCAAAGCCTACAAGATCTATGTACCTGCACGCGGGAAGATTATTGTGTGTAGAGATGTGCAGTTCGAGGAGGAGTGTGCATTGAGGAGATCGAAGGATTTTCCAGCAAGTGTAGAGAACCAGCAAGGACAGAGCACAGGAGTCCAGGAGCAGACGGCATAGAGTCAGAAGATAGGATCATAGAAGCAGACACAGGATACAGGTGTTCAGAGGGAGACCATTGGACAGGATCATCGAGAGCGAGTTAATGATGAGGAGGAGCAACATGATGCAGTTCCCCCAGAGCAAATTACTAGGCCACGGCCTAAGTGGTACAAGTCCACAGTGAGTGATTCTAGGTTGGCAGGGCTTCCAAAGAGGGACTTTAGACGAAACAAACCACCAAAGAGACTTGGATATATGGCATTGATGACTCGGCTCATTGATGTTGAGCCTTCCAGTTATAAGAGTGTTGCACGGCATAAGGTGTGGCAGGAGGCCATGATGGAGGAATATGCCTCCATTATGAAAAATGATGTATGGGAGGTAGTTTCGAGGCCAGAGGATAAAAAGGTGGTTGGATCCAAGTGGATCTACAAAGTTAAGCATGCAGCAGATGGAAACGTGGACAAGTACAAAGCCCGCTTCATGGCCAAGGGGTTTTCACAGCGAGAGGGAGTTGATTATGAGGAGACTTTCGCTCATGTGGCTAGGTATTCTTCAATCCGAGCAGTCATTTCATTGGCAGCAGAGAAGGGCTGGAGCGTTCATCAGATGGACATGAAGACCGCCTTCCTCAATGGAGCTGTTGAGGAGGAGGTATATGTTGAGCATCCTGAGGGATTTGAGGTTGGCAACAGAGAGACACATGTGTGCAGACTAAGGAGAGCCTTGGATGGGCTCAAGCAGGCACCTCGGGCATGGTACTCGAGGATTGACAGCTACTTGAGAGAGATGAGCTTCCAGCGAAGCGAGGCAGATTCAAACTTGTACTTTCTTGCAGGAGAGAAGCCTCTTATACTGGTGTTTTATGTAGATGACCTATTTCTCACTGGAGATAAGCAGCTGATAGCAAATTGCAAGGTCAACCCTGCAGCAGAATTTGAAATGAAAGACCTTGGGTTGATGCACTATTTTCTAGGGTTGGAGGTTTGGCAGATGGATGGGTGCTTCTTCCTAGGACAGGGGAAGTATGCAATAGAGATTTTGCGCAGGTTCAGGATGATGGACTGTAGGCCCATGTCCACACCTCTGGTTACAAACTGGAGGAAGATTGATGCATCAGATTCGAAAAGTATGAAAAGACCCTCTCCAAGTGACACAGATCTTGAGAGGGAGGAAAATAAGACATAGTCTTCAATCTCTTCTTTAGTCAACTTCGTAGGTGGCTCATCATCTTCAACTGCATGGGCATGATGTCCTTTGTTATTTCTCTTCTTGTATTCTTCTCTTCTAGCAGGACATTTTTTAGCAATATGTCCCATCTTCTCGCGTTGGTAACATTGATAAGAGGAGAAATTTTTTTCTCTTCTTTGTCCTTTCTGAAATTTCTAGAATCTCCTTGGAGGGTGAGATTCTTTACGTAAATGGGTTAATCTCTTTGGGGAGTGAGATTCCTTATGTAGGTGGGGTCTCCTTCTAGAAGTGAGACATTTTCTTTCCTCCTTTAGCATGAGCAACTGGGGCTTGATTTTCATCCCTTAATAGTATTGCTTCTCAATTATCTACTCTTGCTTCTTCTTGAACTCATTCTTAGATCTAGAGATTTGACTGGCATCGGACCGCAAACATCTGAATGTATTAGATCTAGGATTTCCTTAGATCTATTATCGCTACTTGAGAATGGCTTCTTAACATTTTTACCAAGTGCACATCCTCTACAAATTCCTTCATGTGTAGATTGTAGTTCTGGTATTCCTTCAACCATTTTCTTGAGAAAAGGTAATGCTTGATAGTTAAGATGAGCATACCTTCTATGCCAAAGTTCATTGGGATTGACTTCATCATGTACAAGAGCTTCACCATTACGTTCTAGTAGTCTGTATAAGCCGCCTTCACGAGTTCCAATAACTCTAGCATTCTCTATGCTGGAGTCTCTAGACCAAGATAGTAGTTCACCATCTACAAAGGCTATTATATTTCCTTTGTCTTCTAGGCAAGATATAGATACAAGATGCTTTTCTAAACCAACTACATATTAGACATTACTCAAATGAACATTGTTACCTGATTCCAATTTGATGGAGGCTTGACCAATTCCTTTGACTGGATAGGTGTTCTTGTCTCCAAGTTCTACTTTGTGAGATGTCTTCTTTTCATTCAGATTGGAGAGTCTAACCTGGTTTCCTGTCATATGCCTGGAAGCTCCACTGTCAATTATCCACATGTCATCTTCAAGAGTTTCTGTAAGAGTTGAATAGTGTGGATGATCTATCTTTTCATTCATGATTTATGTTGATTGATAGTTGGTCAAACTTTGAATTTGACTGGTCAAACGTTGATTTTGACTAATCAAACATTGACTTTGACCCAAAATCTCAATCTTGATGTTTTTTCCTTTTGAGAGTGCCAATAGGTGCGATGGACTAAGGCGCACTAGAATATACTCTCCTTAAGTAAAGTGTTCCATCATAAGGTGTTGGGCAAGAGGTTTTAGGGTTTGTTGCTGCACCTGCAAGTAACCCTAGCGGCAGTGCTTCAATAACTACACCTGCTAGAAACCCTAGCGACAGTTCTTCAATGAGCTTGATAATTTTATGGCTTAGCTTCCTTCCAATGGTTAGACTGACTGAAGGAGGTGTGGGCCCATAACCTGTTAGAAAAATGGGTGTGCTCATTTCACCATAGACAATATAGCAATATTGTCACCCAACCATAGCCACAAAGGCCACCCCCGAGCACCTTAACCTTGACAGACAGAATAATTCCGGTAGCAGACCAATAGCCAACCAAGGCTAGCGCACCAAGCAAGGATAACCAAAGATCAAGCAAAAAGTCCAAACCAATAACCTAAGACTACTGCAGTAGTTGCAGTTCTCCTTCACTCATAAGCACTTCTTGTCCTTATGCATTTGTGAGTGAATGAGTGACAAATGAGATCTAGCTCCCTTTATTTATACTGCTCCATCTTAACTGACTGGGCCGGCTTCTCTTCCTGGGGGCTAATAACTCAATATTAATTTATTCTATTAAGCCGACTTGTCTTCTAGGGTTATTATCCAAAGCTTTAAGGTTTCTCTTGCTTCCCAAAATATTCTAGTCTCGTCAAAGGTTACACGTGGAGGTTAATACCTCCTGCAGCTACCATAATAACAACACCCTTTACTATTGGAGCCATAATTTTTGTTGGGGACCTCCAAATCTCTGGTCAAAATTCTAGCTAGGAATTACGATCCATACAAGTTAGGGTTTCTACCCAGTCCTAAGTCCTTGCTAAAACTAGTAGAGTTCACTAAATTACACATATATGAATATTCTGCGATCCAATTGCAGTGAGACTGGATTCATCTGAACGTGGACATTCAAGGTGTTACAGGTTCAAATTTCAAGTCCATTGTATATTTTCATTGGCAAGTTTTGTCACACAAACTGCTTATTGAACAAAAATGTCATAAGCTAAATAAAATAAAAGGCAACTATTATGATGGTTACAAGGATACTTTGCTCTTTTTTGAAAAGTTCTATTGTATGGATGGGAACTAATAGGAGGACCTCTTAAGTTTCAGATGTTTAAGGGTCAAAACTTAAAAGTTGAATAAACATTGGCCATTGACGACAGTGTAGTGATGTTGGTATTACAATAAAAGATGTCCTTCTGTTGTGGGTACTTAGGAGCATGACTCTTCTTGTTAAACAGTGTTACTTATAGTAATATGACCAACTCTCTTTTGTAATGCAAGGAACATGATTGGACTTGTTTATAGTAATTTAATCAACTCTTTTTGTGATGGATGTCCAGGTGTTCATGTCCTTGCACATGGAGTAGGTTAGTTTATCGGATTTATCGCAACAAATTGCAATATATCCACCAAAACGATAAATTGTGCACAGTTTTTAGTAACGTGGGAATAATTCAAATATATTAGAATAGTTAACTCATACTTGTCTTGTGTGTTAGTATTTAGTCACATAGTTTGTTATTGTATTGATTAATGTCAAGTAGAAAATGTTTCTATGTGATAGCCTTCTTGAATGGTTTCAGGAAGTTGTTGAATGAGAGCTAAAAAAGCTCCTAGTTTATTGTGTGGTTGAAATATTCTCTCAACTAGTTATGAATCATGATTGTGATAAGGTAGTGTGTCTAACTTTAGACAAAGCCTTCATGTATTTATGTGTGTACAATTACATTGGTGAATAGAACAATCAACACAGTTTTGTTGTGGCATCTCTCTTCTTATTTTCCGATATGGTATCAGAGACAATGGGGCTCCTAAGGTGAGAGGCTTGTGTGAAGAGTTCTTCTCCAAGAACTCCACAGTTGAAGAATGAGAGAGACTAAGTATTACATATTCTCGTGGTGGTAAATGATAAGAGTAAGAGAGAGTAGGGGTTCTTTGAATTGTCATACGGTATGGATTAAGTTATTTCTGTGAATTGAAAGCTCAACCTTTGGGTCGTATGCACTGATGAATGGAAAATGTGGGGGTCTATGTCTTGTAGAGGTGGTGAGAGGAGGAAGATCAAAAATCTTTTGTTGTGGGCTCCCCAAGCTATCTGGGTGTACGTCAAACCCTAGGTCGAAGTTAGATGATTGGTTGATTTTCAAGCAATTTCAAGCACGCAGATCGATTCCTAAAGTTTGACTTAGGGGGACTAGACTGAATTCACACTCAGCCGCAACAGCTATGTCTCGTTTAAATAGAAATGTCACTTGCATTATCTTCATCGGCCCTACTTTTAGGATTTGCATTTTGAATGCCAATTTACTATAGGATCACAAGTAGAAGGTGTTGGATCTTCTTATGTTGTTGCATGTGACAAGATCAAATGTCTCGCCTCCTCTGTGTTTTTTTGGGAAAAATAATTTTGTGTTGAAATTGAGGGTCCAGGGTTCAAGTTTCGGGTGAATGATGCAAATGCTAGAGTCCACAAGTTTTCCACCAGGAGTGGGCTCTATGTGTCGTGAAGAGAGTGGGGAGGAAGAGTTGACCATGTTTCCAAGGCATACAAAAGTTATGGTGACTAGAAATAATCGAACGAAAACCGTTCTGGTTAGGTTTTGTAGCATGGTCAAAAGGCCATGGGCCTCAATGGCTAGCGCTGACAAATGGGGAGGAGGTGAAGCTCTAGCAAAATGCACTAAGTGTGATTAAACCGCCAATTGGACATGAAGATAATGAGGAAAATGGATGTGAAAATGTCACGCCAAGTAGCCCAGAATTAGTTTCTAATGATTTTCAAAAGTCTCACAAGCCTAAATTCCAACATAACAAGTTAGTGGTTTTTGCTAGAACAATGGTTGTCAAAGGTACATGCATCTATCTTGTAATGGCCACAATAATGTATATAAAGATAGACAAGGTTCGTTCTCAGATCCATGAAACTTCACAACATGATGAAGATACACAATTGAAGAAAAAGTTAAATGAATTTGTGAGGTTCTGACTTCCATTATTGGAGTCGTCTGTGCGTTGGTCTAGATTATCAATGTAAAGTGTTTCCTTACTTGGGAGTATGTAAGTGAATGGCCACAAAATTTCAAATTTTTATTTGAAATATGCACTTATTACTTCAAGATTGTGGTAGCCTTAGTTGTGGTTGTGATTCCTAAGATTCACCTGTAGTTATTACAACATGCTTGCCTCTTGGCACTAGAAAGATATGAATGTTATTGTGAGAAAATTACCAAGTGTAGAGACTTTAGGCTATACCATTGTGATTTGTTCTAATAACACTAGAACATTGACAACTAACCAGAGGTCCGTAACAAAAGTTGTTCCAATAGGATCATACTCATGTTCTCTCCAGGATTATACCATTTATGGTAGTACTTATGATCCTTGCGATGGGATAATTCAAGATTGGCTCAAAGGGCAAATACATGCCAATCTTCGATCAATTGTAAAAATTGTTGATTTGTATAATGATGTCGGTATTGCATGTACTAGTCATCAATATTGCTCCATTGGCGTTCCTACTAAAGCAACTTTGAAGGTATTGGTTGAAAAATGAAATGACCAAATTTGGGGGAGCACGTAAAAGCTGAAAAGTTTTAGTAGTCTTTGACTAACGTGGCATTTGGAGTTTATGTGGGAAGACCTTAGCACTACCTTGACAGTTGGACAAGAAAAGTGGGGCTCATCAATTCCAAGAGCGAGAGGTAAATAGTGTTTCGATTGTATTAGTTATAATTTATAAAGGTAGTCCGGGGATCAAATTAATTTTAGCATAGGAATGACCTTTATGTTGTTTAGCAAGATGCCACCTTAAAAGTCTCTAGAGTTGGTCTATATTGAAGTTTCTAATGTAATCATGGCAATCTAGGCCACATAGTGTTCAAAAAAGTCTTGTAAAAGTGTCTTTTATAAAGGTCATTATAAAAGGGGAACCAAAGATGAAGTCTAGGGAATTTTTAAATGGTGATGTAACCTCCTAAGAAAGGTTGAGGTGCATGGCCGGTGTTACCCAACATCCTAAGTTCAAACTTCAAAGTCCAAGGTCCACGATTGCCAAGTTTGTGGTAAGAGGTCAATTAGAGGTCATCAAGAACAAGGTCGTGATGCAGTCACTAGTGAAAGTGTCTATTATGGTGTGGTTGGTCACATGGGAAATAGTTGATTGCCATGATGGTTTAGTGGTGTTTATTGAGAGAGAGCAAATGTTGTAAGGAATGAAATACGTCCAGGGAAGGGACATTGTACAATGTCTTCTTATGTGTTTTGACTAAGTTGTAAATGAGAGGAGTGTAAGAGGGAGTACCTCAAATAGGGAATAGCTCTCAACTGTAGAGAAAGGGTCAAAATTGTGTAGCTCTCAAGAAGTGATTTGTGATTGGAAGTAACATTAAGTTGCCTAATTTAATGTTGCAAGGATTCATCTGTATTGGAATCAGACACTCCAATACTGGACGAGCTTGTTTTGTCAGTATAGATCGTGGATGATAAAGATGGAAACACCAATTATGTAAATGACTTCAAAGAAACACACGGAAGAATAAATCAATTTGCATAACATAATTGGGCATACCCCTAGTTTGGTATTGTTGCATTAGAATTATGGTCTTGTATTCAACAATGATTGTGTGGCATTAGACTCATAATTGGAGGTTTGATGTTCATTGTTGAGTTTCCCTGAAGTGGAGGTTGTTCACTAGTACAAGGAGTTGTTAACAATTGTGTGTTTGGATATTCAACACTTTACCTTTAATCATAATGTCATGGCAAAAATTGTATCACAATGTGAAATGCTGACAGCAACAAAGAGACAGAGACAGGAGCATGAGGAACCCTTGA
>JZKD02S0859299.1:98452-115233 GCA_000966675.3 Picea glauca
AAGTGTTTTTCATCTTCAACCTTCTTAGTGTCACAAAGGTGACACACTCTTTCATCCCATGGCATTTTAGGAATTGACCAACGCCCAGTTTCACTATGGAGCTCGTGAGAATTTAATATATTAAATATTAAATATTAAATATTTTAATATAAAGAGAAAAATAAATATATGTATTTTTAAAATTTAGCAATGTTGTATGGCTTGGCATTTGGGAATGTTCCCAATTGGTTGGGAATTTGAGAGCTTTTGGGGAGCTTCAACATCAAAGAAATGGGAGCTTGGGAACCAGTGTCCTAAAAAAAAGCTTTAAATTAAAATTATATTAAATTAAAATGTAAATATATTTATTCATTTATTACAAATACATAATTTCTTACACATATTTTCATTATATTTATTCAAAATATCACTATAAAACTAAGACTAAACTACAGGGAAATATTATTTCAAAAAATAGTAAAGTCAAAAAACTTAATAATACTCACATTATAATTGTAGATATAAAAAAAATTTCATGCATTTATGTTTTCTTTCAAACCCAAACTAAACATGAAAGTCTATGTAGTTGATATCAACCAACCATATCATTGACTTTTATTATATTTTCATATGACAAGAGTATTACTATTTTGTTTTTTTCAACAAAAAAAGAATAATGCTTCAAATTTACAAAGATGTTTAAAGTTTATATATGTAAAGTTTAATTTTAAAAAGATGTTAAAATTGTATATATGTATTTTCAATTTTGTTTCTCATTTTCTAATAGATTATTTGTGGATATTAAAATTTCATTATTGTGTTAAATATATTCATATAATTATTAGCACTAATTAAATTAGTAATTTTAATATTGTAGCTATTGCAATAGAAGAAACATTGTCCTCTATTCAATTTCAATTTTATTGAAATAAAATTTAAAATGTATCAATATCTTTATACATTGTAATTTAAAATATTTTTTTATATTTTTTTAATATATATTATTTTCGCTCCCAAATTCAAGTTTCTTGTAAATTTGAGAGAAACTTCCACTGGTTCCAAACACACATATCCACGTTCCCAACATTCCCACTTTCAAAAATTTGTACAACATAAAAATTTAGTAAAATAAAAATTTATCGTTAAATTTCTATAGTATGTTTTATTTAAATTATTAGCCAATTTGAAAACCTTAAAACCTCTTAAAGTTAGTGGAACCATAATCTAGGCAAAATCACAAGAGTAACCATATTTCATTGGGATTGCATCGGAATCCATGACTAAAAAGAGGAGTGATTGCTTTGCTTAATTTTTATCCTACTCTTTACACAAGTAGAAACTTATATAAACTCTCTTTGTGGGTTTAGTTTTAGCATTGCATTGATGTACCTATTCACTATGGCCAAATAACTGGATTATTTTATTAATATTTATTGTATTTTGTTTAGGATATTATGGTATGTTATAAGTATATATTTTTGGCTTAGTTTAAACGTTTTAATAAATGAATTTTTTTTGATATTTTCAAGTTTTTATTCGAAATTTTGAGAGAAATTGTTAGATCCACACATTTGAGTGATTATTTATGTATAATATGATTGTCCTACATTTATAAATGGATTTTGAAACTATTGATTTCTTATAACAGTTAGACAATGCTTATATTTTTTATGTTTTGTTTTTAAATTAAAACTCTTCTCAAATTTAATAAGAATTGTGTTAAAAAGTTAAAGTTTCCACATAGTTGATGAGAATTTTGATCATGGAGTTTTGTCCTACTTTAAGGAAACCCTTGTGAAAATTTTGACCAAAAAAATAGAACAGGACATAATTTTATCTTCAAATATAATCTATAATATTAAAAACAAAACAAAAAACTCACCATATAATTTATAATATTAAAAACAAAACAAAACAAAAATACTCACCATTGACATAGACTTTGTGCACTTTTTAACTCACTCTTAAAAAAATGAATGTACTCTTAAAAAATGAATAAGATCCAATTTATAACAAGGGCAGCATGTTGCGATGCACTGCCTCCTAACTACTGATCCAAATCTCGAAGAGGTGGCGCTAATCCAGAAGTTGTATTAAGCCTCGAACAAAGTGAAGCTTGCAATAACACTCTAAATGTATGGACCAATAAGATACAAGAAAAATATAAATTTTTATTATAAAAAAAATATATTTTTTACTGTTTTGTATGTTCAACATAAGGTTTGAGTGAAATGTTTTAAGTCAAACCAGAAGTAATAGAAAAGTCGGAGCAAACTCATCGCTATGTACTGCCACCCGGACGCAGTACAAAAATAGAGATGAGATCAACTTTGTCAAACTCTTGAGATATGACCATATGTTTATTTAATATCTCCCCCCACCTCCACCTTCATAATAACGAGGGTGGCACCATGGAGAGAGGGGGAATGAGGATGGAAGTGGAGGGATGTATTAGGTAAAAACCTTCATAATAATGAGGGTGAGGGTGGGGGATTAGGTAACACATATTATGGGGGAGATATTAGGTAAAACATATAATGTTTTACCTGGGTGAGGGTGGAGAAAGATAATGAAGGTGGAGGTGGGGGGAGATATTAAGTAAAAAATATCATGTTTTACATCAATGAGGGTGGGGGAAGACATAGGTATCTTTCCTCACCCATGTAAAACATTATATGTTTTTTTAATCTAACATCTCCTCCATAATATGTGTTACATAATCTCTCCCCCCAATTCCACCCAGGTAAATCAGAATATGATTTACCTAATATCTCCTCCCACCCCATTCCCATAATCCTTATAATATGAGGGTGAGAGTGGAGGAAAATAACATAGGACATATCAAGTTTGAATAAGATTTAATAAATTAGTTGAGTATGTAGATTTTTCCAATTTGTTATAATAATTTAGATTTGAAATGTGTCAAAGTTTTGAAATTATATTTGTTTTAAAATTTACATCAATAGAATAGATACTTTGTTGAATGCTTTGATGTGATATTTTGATTAGAAACTTATGTTTAGATATATTTTTTTAGTGTAATGTATATTTTGGGGAAATCTATCCCTTGTTTTGAGGATAGTACATAAGGTAAACTAAATGATGTAAAAGCTTAAAGCTTCGTTGTATCATTTACACGAAGAAAACTTGAATGGAGAGGATAACACTGCATCACATAACAGCTTAGACTAAATCCAATTAATAAACATTATCTTAAATTTAAAAACAAAAATAATTAACATTTTAATTAAAACTCTAAAAAAAAAAAAATCGATAAAATAACAATAAATTTAAAATAATAATGATAAACTCTCAACAATCCATGAATACATTGCAAATTTAATGAAATTTAATTAATTTTCATAAAGTTTTACTTTACTAATTGTTTTTGCATTTACATACTTTGAACTTTTTTATTTTCAACGTCATATTTATTAAGTGTCATGATTCGTGATATTTAGAAAATGAAATGTTAATGTTCCATTCCTCTAAATTGTTTGATCCTTATGAACCTACTCAAATTCCCCCTCTTAATTCTAATCTCACTCCCACCACCCTTTCAGGTAATAATTTTATGCTTCTTTAATCAAACCTACTTACTCATCTTTGGTTTTGCTAAATCATCCAAATTCAATATATACAAGTTTGAATGTGATGGTCTTAGATGTTTCAACAACAACCTAAACATTGTTAATCTCATCGTTCACAAAGAGAATGACATTGTCGTCATGGATATATATGACTACAATATAAAAATGGGTCACCTTCTTTCATTCAATATTTGCAACATTATTCAATATTTGTACCCGATCTCCAAAATAACAAAATGCATCACTAAAACCCTTAACAATGCCTCCTTTGTCAAGACACCTCCTTGGATCTTGACATTGAGAAACTTTTAAATCCCCAAACCTTAAAAACCATGGAATTCCCAAAACCCATGGAGAAAATATCCCCATTAAACCAATTATGAGTGTCATTGATCCCCATATTTATGCATTAGGTGGCTTCTAGTCAAACATCTCGAACATTTAGTAGGTCATGCATTTTCCTTCATCGTACTTTTAATTTTGTCAATAAGAACTAAAAAGATCCACATGGATGGAAGTGACATGCTTGTTAACTTTGAAATTGTTTCCTTTTTCACAAAAATTGAATAACCACAACAGATCATCTCTATGAGGCCTTATATCTTCCTTATCCCTGTTTATATATATAATTTTACCAAATGGAATATGAATGGATGGGAGATGAAAAACTTTGTTTTTCGATAAGTACGATTTATATTGATCTTGACATTATATACGGATAGTTGATAAGCCTCGAGGGTTAGCTCAATTGGTAGGTACCATTGTTTACAAGATATTGTTGGTAATCCAACGCGTTATGCGAGACCTTGGTTCGATTCCCATGGGCTCAAATGCACCAAGTCTACATCGCTTACTTTACACCGTATACATTATATATGGGTAGTTGATAAGCCCCGAGGGTTAGCTCAATTGGTAGGTACCAGTGTTTACAAGATGTTGTTGGTAATCCAACGTGTTATGTGAGACCTTGGTTCGATTCCCATGGGCTCAAATGCACCAAGTCTACATCGCTTACCTTACACTGTATACCATTCTTAGAATGGGGTAAGTGCCCAAGAATTTCCCGAGATTTATTTCCAATGAAAAAATATGTGTAGTTGATGCTTATTGGTGTTCATGTGTTATGCATCTCTTTAATTCAAAGTTGATTTGCTACCCAAACAACAACACCATTGTTTATGTCTAGATTTGTTGGGTTTAATTATTTGTATGGGTTGCATCGTAATATTAAGAATACATGGTGAAATAAACTTTCTATAATTTGTGTTACAATTGCACATTTTGTAAGTGTACCACCATTTTGATCATATTAGTATCAAATCATCATTTCTCATATAACTGCAGGAGTTTCTTACGCAATTTAAGGTAATGAATTGATCACAAACAAACAAAAAATATAGAAGATGAAATATAAAACTAAATTTAAGTTCTTAAGGAAGGAATTTCTACTCACAATTCCAAAATGGAGATTGTGGATACATAAATTATCCATGTTGCCCATATGCTACAAAAGTTTGATTATTGTTGCTATATCATTGTTGGAAGGTATTCCCTTGTAAAATCCCTGTGAACAAATCCATTATGAGTCCTAATAAGACTTCTAATAATTTTTTATTGTAAATTTTATATCCTCTCTCAAATTGGAACCCAAGGTGGAAATTATGCCCTATGACAATTAACTCAACGACTAGTTGAGGTAGCTCGATTTTTATTATAAAGCATAACAATATATAGAAGAAGACAAGGTTGCCTTTACAAAGATGAGAATGCTTAGCGAAGCTTTGCTTTGGTGGGAGAACTTATGTTAGTGCACATAGGCACTCAATGCCAATCAAGTTATGTTGTGGAATGAGTCTAAATTGTTCTTAAGGACAAGTTTCATCACGTTGATAATAGTGCATAGTGATTCAACACCTTAGCATTAGTTTTAGTTCTAGAAGCTCAAAAACCTCATAAGGCCTCAAAATAATTCACACTTTCCAATTGGCGACATAGATCTATGGACCAACTTTGCATGTAATCACACAAAAACTTGATGCAATAGGGGAAATCACATGAGTAGGAGCAATTGGATTACTTGCTACAACACTAAGATAAATTGTTTCAAAAACCTTAAGGTAGGCATTTGTGTTGAATCAACAATTATAAATAACCTTGATTTACAACGAGGAGTTTTTTCATCCAATAAGGTGTTCCATAGAGCTTCATTTGATCCAAATGGATGTCGGTGGTCTCCCACCTATTCCAATTGGCTCATTTTGGCAGTTTTCTAGTTTGGCAGTTTTTTCCTAGTTTTCGGGTCCCTGACTTTCGTGGTCGTTTTTAGGGTTTGCCACAACCAACATGTATAATGCTCTCCACATGAAACATGTGTAGTCCTCGGATAGACCTTTCCAATGGGCTATCGTGCACCTAAAACGAAGATCGTATGCAAAAGTTATGACCCCGGGAAGTTGTTGTACTAACTTACCTTAAAGGGGCCCACGTGACTTTTGGCGCTTCATCTCCTAGGGTTAGGTTTTTGGATGTCTAGGGTTTTTGACATTCTTGTTTATTGTAAAAAGGCCTTGAGAGCCTCATTGTAATCATCTTCTAGCGAATGAGCACAACTGTCACATCTCTTCTCAGAGATAAGCCGCCAACATTCTAGCAAGATTGTTTTCCGCTGAATTTTACAGTTTCAGTTTATTTCCTTATTGAATAGAAACCAAATTTATTGTATATATGTTATTATGTGTTAAGAATCTTTTGATAATAATCAATATTCATTTCGTTCTACTCATAAAATCTGGATCAGTGGTATCAGAGCATTCTGTTACTTATCGTTTTTAATGCATGTCCCCAACGAGGTCAGGGTACAAAGAATTGGGTCTCGAGCTTGTTTCTCTTGAGAAGAAAAGATTTCGCATGCCCAAGTGACCTCTCATGGCAGGAGAAAATAAGGATGACGGGACAAGATATCCCTTCAAAATGTTGCTCGAGGAAGCCCTCATGCAACAGAGGAATGAGATGATGGGTAGTTTTGCGCAAATCCTTCAACGGCTACCAACAGGCAACGCATCTTCCTCAAACGGAGGTGCCACCCCCCTCAAGGTACAAATCAATTTCGATATTCCTATATCGGAAGGTCATATAGATTTAGATGTTGTCGATAAATGGTTGAATATGCTAGAAGGGTATTTCTTTGTCCATAACTTCTCGAATAGAGAAAATATTACTTTTGCGCTCCTCAAAGTCGTTCCCCATGTCAAAGATTGGTGGGAAACTTTCTATGAACAAAAGGAAACAGAGGAACCTTCATTATTTATAGTGGCGGTCACCTGGGAGTCCTCCATGGATGTTATTAAGGAACAATACTACCTTGTTGGAAGTTATGACGACCTGTATACAAAATGGACCACACTACGGCAGGAAAGAGACCAAGCAGTGCCTGAGTTCATAAATATCTTTCATACCTTGCGCACCAAGCTGGGTATCAAAGATTCTAAGTGACATCTGGTGCTCAAGTATCGCGATGGTCTGCATAGATACATCCAAGCTGAAATGGAGTTTCTGGACATCTCATCCTTGACACGACTTACCGATATGTCGTCAAAATCAAGCAGAAGCTCAAATAAATACGTGGTAATTTGGGCCTGGGAACCCCTCACAACAAAAGCTAGGAAAGGGCAGCCCCAACCTGTAGAACAAAGGATAGAGCAAAGATGGAGCACATTAGGACAATTAGTCCAGGCCACAAGGAAAGAAGGACACCAGAAAGAAAAAGAAAGATACTAGGAAGTGGTGTGACTTCCATAAGAGCCCATCGCATAACACTGTTGATTGTTGCTCAAAGTAGTCACTGGTGGATGAGGTGAAAGCCTCTAAATCAGATGCGGGTTCTGACTTTAAGTCAGAACCAGAAAAGGGCAAATGGATCGTTGATGCAAAACCTAGTGTTACCATTGCTACCACCAAGCTCCAGCCCAGTGAACCAGACGAGCCAGAGGAAGGCGAGTGCCTTTTTCAGTCACAGATGTGGGTGAAGGGTACCCCGCTGCACTTCATCGTTGATAGCGGTAGCTAGAAGAACCTCATCTCAGCAGAGGTTGTCAAGCGACTCGCCCTACCGACAACACTACACCCACAGCCCTACACCATCAGATGGCTCCACCAAGGAAGCGACATCTGCGTCAACCAATAATGTCGCCTCTCATATGGCATCAAGCCCTTCAAATACGAGGTATTGTGTGATGTTTCCCCTCTCAAAGTTTGTAATGCTCTTTTAGGACAACCATATTTATGGAAATGCCATGTTGTATATGAGTCTAAGCCTTGCGGTGTTATTATTACTTTGAACAAGAAATTGTACACGATACTAGAGGCGGTCCCACTTAGTGTTATTTCCTTGATATATGTCAAGCAATGCAGGAAGGTCATCTCTCAGACGGGGAAGTTTGTCTTCTTCGTGATTCGCTTTCAGAATGAGTGAAAGATCGCAGCCACATCCAGGGTCTCTGCGGCCAACCTCTCCACACAGCGGAAGAAAATGGATAAGGTCGTGGAAGCATACTCGAATATCTTCTCCTCGCCTACCAGGGTACCTCTGCACTGTCAAGTCAAGCACCCCATCGATTTTACCACCATCACACTGCTTCCCAATGGGCCAGTCTACCGTCGCTCTCTGTTAGAGAATGAGGAGATCAAGCGGCAGATCCAAGAACTGTTCCACAAGGGGAACATCTATCCCAGTTCATCGCCTTGCAGGAGCCCAATCGTGCTAGTACAGAAGAAAGATGGAACTTGGTGACTCTGCATTGATTACCGGGCCCTGAATAAAATCACAGTCAGAAACCGGTACTCGATTCCCCAAATCGACGACCTCCTTGATCAGCTCACGGGGGGCAAATACTTCAGTAAGATTGATTTGAATTCTGGCTACCACCAGGTCCCGATAGAACAGGCAGATGTATAGAAGACCGCCTTCAAGTCAAAGGAAGGTCTTTTTGAATGGTTGGTCATGCCCTTTGGCTTGACAAATGCTCCATCCACTTTCATGAGGATGATGGATGATATCTTGCAACCATTCACCAATACTTTTGTAGTGGTGTATCTGGATGACATTCTCATTTACAGTCAAACTTGGGAACAACACTTGCAGCATATTCAGCAGGTTCTACACACCTTACGACAACACAAGCTATACGCAAACTTGGAAAAATGCCTTCGGCATGTACAGGGTCCATTACCTAGGCTACATCATTGATTAGCATGGTATACATGTGGATCCAACCAAGATCCAAGTCGTCTGTGACTGAGCATCCCCAACCACACTCATTGAGCTTTGGAGCTTCTTGGGCCTTGCCAATTTCTACCGCAAGTTCGTGTTGGGATTCTCCCATATTCCATGGGCCCTCAGCCAAGTAACCAAGGGTGGTGGTAAGGCGAAATTTGTGTGGGGTCAATCCCAACAACAAGTGTTCGATGATTTGAAGTAGCACTTGTGCTCAGCCCCAGTACTTTCACTACCGGACTTGCAACAACCCTTTGAGATCGAAACAGATGCTTCAGACTATGATGTGGGCATCGTTCTCATTCAGCATGGCCACCCCATGGCCTATCATAGTGAGACACTATAAGATGTTGTTCGTAAGTACCCTACTTACGACAAAGAAATGTACTCCATTGTGCAAGCCTCTCGCCAATGGAGACATTACATTCTTTGGAAGGAGACAGTCATCCACACTGATCATAAGCCATTGTAGTTCATGTAGACACAAGGCAAATTGCAGAATGATCACCATCAGAAGTGGTCCACATACTTGCAGCAATTCCACCTCAACATCAAGTATAAAACAGGAAGCACCAACCGTGTCGTTGATTGCCTCAGCAGATCACCAGTCGCGACACTCACCACGGTGCTAGACTCTTGCGGCCATTAGACCTCTGGATGGCCCCAACTCTATGAGATAGACCCAGACTTCGCCACCACCTACCAAATGTTGGGCAGAAACGCAGTTGTCGTTAATTTCCATCTTCAGGATGGGATGTTGTGTCCTCTAGGCCATATCTGCGTTCCATCAAGCGAGCGAGAAAAGTTGATTTAGGAAACCCACTACAGTCAGGTGGTGGGACACTTCGGCGTCGAAAAGACAGTGACAATGTTGCAGAAACATTTTTGTTGGCCGAAACTTCGACAGGAGGTCAACAAGTATATCAAGTCATGCATTGCCTGCGTTATTGCCAAACCGAACACTAAGAAACATGGCTTGTACACCCCTCTGCCTACTCCTGTCAGGCCATGGGAATCCACCTCCATGAACTACATGTTGGGCCTCCCGTCCACCAAGCGGGGAAATGACTATTTTTTTCTGGTTGTTGATCGCTTTTTTAAGATGGCAATTCTTACAGCCTGCAAGAAGAGCATCACAGCAGAGGCCACTGCCAAGCTCTTCTTTGAACGAGTCTGGGTGCATTTTGGAATCCCACAAACCATTGTCTCATATCGGGACAATCGATTTCTCAGCACATTCTGGTCGAGCCTCTGGTCACTACTGGACACCAAGCTCAACAAATCCATGGTCTTCCACCCCCAGACAAATGGCCAAACTGAGGTCATAAATCAAATGACCGTGCATATCCTATGCATGTATAATTCCAAGCACCCTCGCACATGGGATGAGAGTCTTCCCTATGTCCAACATAGCTACAACCGAGCCTTGCATAGCTCAACTAGCCACATCCCCTTTTAGGTGGGGTTGGGATTCCAACCATTGAGTCCCATATATGTTGCACTACCCCTTGCGGTCACCTCGACCAACCCATCTCCTGCTTCAACTGAAGCTAACAAAGCCACCCAATTCCTTGAGCGGATCCAGCACATCCATCAACAGGTTCAGGATATCCTACAAAAGTTCAATGACAAGTAAAAGCAGTGCCATGATCAACACTAGGTGCCACATAATTTTCAGGTGGGCGACAAAGTTTGGTTGCATTTGCACAAAGAACGTCGTACCGGACCCCATCGGAAGCTTCGCTCACTCCGTTATGGGTCGTACACCATCACCAAGGTTATGGGTGATAATGATTTTGAGCTCAACATTCCTCCTTTCCTTAGCCTGCACCCGATGTTCAACATGGATCTCCTTCGACCTTATTTCCCACCATTATTTAACACCTCAGAGATAACAGAATAGTTGACACCAACAGAGCTCAAACCCGACTGCATACAATAGTCATCCAATGATCAGATTGTGGACAAACAAGTCAAGGGCACTCACCAGCAAACGATCCAGCTTTATCGAGTTGTCAAAGCAGGGCAACTCCTACACCAATGCAAGTGGCTCACTCGAGGCCAAATTCAGTGAAAACTTCCTCATATAATGGGGGAACTCAACGCAATGGATACAATTTCTTCCTAAGGGGGGAGGATTTATCCATATGGATGTCAGTGGCCTCAAACCTATTCCAACTGGCTCATTTTGGCAGTTTTCTAGTTTGACAGTTTTTTCCTAGTTTTCAAGTCCCTGACTTCTGGGGTTGTTTTGAGGCCCTAAACAACGTTTTTAGGGCTCTCCATGGGCAACATGTGTAGTCCTCAAATAGACCTTTCCAATGGGCTATCGTGCGCCTAAAACAAAGATCATATGCAAAAGTTACGACCCCGGGAAGTTGATGTACTAACTTACCCAAATGGGGCCTACGTGACTTTTGGCGCTTCATCTCCTAGGGTTGGGTTTTGGGATGTCTAGGGTTTTTGACATTCCTGTTTATTATAAAAAGGCCTTGAGAGCCTCATTGTAATCATCTTCTGGTGAATGAGCACAACCGTCACATCTCTTCTCAAAGATAAGCCGCCACCATTCTAGTAAGCTTGTTTTCCGTTGCATTCTACAGTTTCAACTTATTTCCTTATTGAATAGAAACCAGTTTTACTGTATATATGTTATTCTGTATTAAGCATATTTTGATAATAATATGTATTCATTTCGTTCTACTCATAACATATGGATCATCATTACTCGAGATTGAAGAGATAAAGAGGCAAATTTAGGTGTTGTCTCTTTTCCACATAGATCGAACAATGTATAGGTTCTTGAGAATGATGGTTCGTGGAGAATGTGTGCAAATTATAAACTTCTTAGCAAAATCGTGGGTGTTAACTATATGCATTAATGACTCACCACTATGTTAGTGGAGAGATGATGTTATAGAGTTGTGTTAAAAAGGATCTCCTCCCTCACTTGAAACACCCATTATATTATCAAAAAATACAATATTGTTACTCTCTTGTATATATATTTTTAGGGAGGGCTCTTCCTCCATCTTTTAGGAATTGTAGATGCATTCTAACCCTCGATGTGCAATTTTCCCCAACATGTTGTTCTCTTTCATTATTGTTTAAGTTGTACTAGTTCCATCATGGGTATTGGAATACTTAATGGTTGCACAGAAATAACTATTTGATGAGAGCAAACACTTAGTAATGATTTCTCATGTCCTTGCATTGCATGAATTTCAAGAAGATTTTGAAATTGAAGTGGAGTTTTTGGACATGTCATTGGCAAGGTTTTGATGCAACACAAAATACTCATCGCATATCATTATGAGACCTTTTCATGCATAATTCTAGATTATTTAGTCTATGTACGCAAGATATAGACGTTAGTGTAAGATGTTAAGTGATAACAACATTATTTTCTTGTTAAAGAGGTAATCATCCATAGTAATTGTAAACCTCTCTAGTTCCTTCACATGTCGAGAATGTGTGACAAATGAAGTGGGTAACATGTCTACAATGATTCAATAACATTAATAAGTATTATATGGGAACTAGTAATAAGATTGCATATTTCCTACCAAGACCACCAATAGTTGGATTGATGATATATAAGTAGTTCCAATAGTTTCGATCTATTTTTTTAACAAGAACGAGTATATTTTGCATTAAAAAATTGTTGCAATCACACTCGTCAAAATAATAATACAAAAATAAGAAGATTGTCCAAAAAGAGATCATGAAACTTGTCCAAAAATTTGGAGCTTACTATCTAAAGAAATAGAGCAATCCTTCGTAGACAATTTTGAAAACCTATTACTAAACATAGTTACTAACTAGACGAGAACTCTAGCCCTAAAACACCATATTTTTGGGTCAAAAACACCAAAATCAAACCTTGTTTTGAAAAGTGGTGTTACTGGTAGCATTTTTTTTTCAAGGTTAAAATTAGTATATTTTGAAACCATGGCCTTAATAACATTGTAATGTTGTTGAAAAAAACCTTAAAATCAACTCCCAAATTGAAAGTGGTGCTAACAACAACACCATTTTTTATTTTCAAGGTTAAAACTACAACTTATTTGCAACCTTTGTATTCAACAATCAATACTATTGCAATTAAAACCCTAAAATTGACACCTGAATCAAAAAATGTTGCTCCAATAGCAGCCCACTTTTTTTCTATGAAAAAAATTACAAGTTTTTTGAAATCGTGGCCTTGACAATTGGTGCCCTTGGAATCAAAATCTTAAGACCAATAGCGAAAGCGAAAAGAGACGTTATTGATAGTAGTCTTTTATTTTCTCCGAGCTTAAAATTGTAACATCATAAAACCATGGCACAAGAGCTCAACACTGTTGTAAACAAAATCGTTAAAAAAAATGAAAAATGAATTAAAAAAAAGAATGGAAAACCCACAAATAAGGAAAAAACATGAATTTTTTTTTAAATTAAAATTTATAAAAGATAAGTCCCTGAGGTGTAGGACAGTCGGTGACGGAGTGTGTTGTTAAGCCACTCCGTGATGTTAAAGTCACCGGTTCGAAACCTGCGGGGACAAAAAATCCAACCATGTTAAGGGTTGGTGTGGCTCAGGCCGGGTGCGATCCCCGGGTGATTTTGACGGCTTAGATGCCCCTGAGTCGCGGTTTCTCAAGCCACGGGTTAATCGCAGGTCCTGCACAAATTAACAAACAAATTTTTTTTTTTATAAAAGATAAAATAAACATAAAAATAAATTAAAAAACCACATAACTAGAAAAAAAAAAGACAAATTCTTTTTGAAAAGGAATAAAAAAGAAAAAAAAGTCTCTTTTTTTTCTAAATATAAAAAACCAATGAAAAATATAAAAATAAACAAATACATTGATTAAAAAAGAAATTGAAAACGATAAAAATAAAATAAAAATCCAATATTAATTTTTTAGATAAAATAACCATATTAAAAGAAAAAGAAATGTTATTAAAAATAATAATAAAAAAATACTACAAAAACATAAGACATGATCCAAGTGGATATCGATGGCCACTCACCTATTCCATTGGCTCAAAGAACAATTTTCTATTTTGGCATTTTTTTTAACAGTTTTTTGGGTCCCAAACTTTTTGGGATTCTTTTGAGGCCCTAAATGACATTTTTTTGGATTTTTGGGGGGCAAAGGGTTGTTTACGACATGCCACATCTCATGATGGAAGTTATACTTCTCGACTAGACCTTTCCGACGAGGTATCGAATGCCCCAAACAAAGATCACATGCAAAAGTTATGCCCTCGAGAAGTTGACGTATCAACTACATCGGGGCCCACAAACCTTTTGGTGTTTCATCTTTCAGGATTAGGATTTTGGATGTTTAGGGTTTTCTCATTTATGTGTTATGTTAAAAAGGGCTTTGGAGCCTCATTGTAATCAACTTCTTGCAAATGCATGTAGCTGACACATCTCTTCTTAGAGATAAGATACCACCATTCGAGCAAGTTTGTTTCATTATGCATTTTTACAGTTTCAACATATTCCATCTATTAATAGAAGTAAAGTTTTATTGTATCTTTGTTTTTTTGTTATATATTCGTATTTCATTGCATTCCATTTAGAAATCTGGATCGGTGGTATAAGAGCGGTCAACTCTTTGTCTATTTCTTTGTGCATGTCCCCCAACGAGGTCAGGGTACAAAAAGTTGGGACTCAAAATAGTTAAGCCTTTGCAGGACTATCCTCGTCGACCTCGGTGGACCAAACTGCGAGATGGACCAAACTGCGACAAGAAAGGGACCAAATAATGCCAGAGTTCACAAATGTCTTCCATACCTTATGCACCAAGTTGGGTATCAAATACTTTGAATGACATCCAGTGTTCAAGTACCGCAACAGTATGCATAGATACATCTAGAAAAAAATGGAGTTTCTAAACATCTCGTCATTGGGTCCAGCTTACCAATATGTTGTCAAAATCGAGCAAAAATCAAACATAAGAAGCGGGAGTTTGGATTTGTGAATTCTTCACAGTAGAAGCAGGGAAAAGGCAACCCCAATCTGCAGAGAAAATGACGGAGCAAGGATGGACCTCCTCAGGACAACCAGTCCAAGCCGCAAACAAAGAAGGGTAATGGGAAGATGAACAAAAATATTGGAAAATGGTGTGAATTCCATAAAAGCCCATGGCATAACACCAATGAATGTCACTCGAAGCAGTCATTGGTGGCCGAGCTGAAAGCTTCGAAATCAGATGCAGGTTCTAACTCTGAATCGAAACTAGATAAGGGGAAGCAGATCATTGTTGCAAAACCCAGTGCCATCGTCGCTATCAATAAGGTCCAACCAAGTGAATCCGAAGAACCCGAGGAAAGTGAGCGCCTTGTTCACTCGCAGATGTGGGTGAGGGGTACTCCACTGCACTTCATTGTTGATAGTGGAAGTCAAAATAACCTCATCTCAGCAAAGGTCTTCAAGCGGTTGAACCTACCAACAACACCACACCCACAACCATACACCATCGGGTGGCACCACCAAGGGAGAGATCTCCATATCAACCAATAGTGTCGCCTTCCCTACAACATCATTCCCTTCAAGGATGAGGTATTGTGTGATATTTCCCCCCTTGAAGTTTGTGATGTTCTTTTAGGCCAACCATACTTGTGGAAAGACCATGTTATATATGAGTCTAGACCTCTGTAACAAACAAAAATATATATAATATGTAAATATAAATAACTAATAAGTAATAATTAATTATGAAGAGACATGACATATGAAAGGTCACATCTCTTATGAAAGGGCACCCCTGTGTGGGTATATATACAAGCCCTCATCCTCATTATAGCTCATTTCATTATATCTCATTCATATCATATTCTTATACATTATTATTAAAATATTTACTATTTTTAAATGGATTATTGTGTATTGTCCTATTTATATTGGATATTTACATAGTGAACCAGGTTGGTTCACCACAGTGGTATCAGAGCTTCGTTTCTGATCTTGGCCTTTGGCCACTGGACCTTTGGGTCAATAACATCTCTATAGGCCTTTGGCCACTCAAAATTCCTGAATTCTAGGAACTTCGGGTCTTCGACCATAAACTTGGCCTTTGGCCAAATTTATTAGAAACTTTGTTGGAGAAAATACCATTCAGTTGCTACCTATATATAAAGAGGAATTAAGCATCAAAGAGAACTGTTGTAGAAGTATTGAGTACAAGAAAACGTGTCTGCTGCCAACAAACTGCAATTCATAATTAAAGATTATTTTGCTGCAAATTCGAAGATCAAAGTATTACAATACTATCAGAAATAAAAATTTAAAAGCCAAATCAATCAGTGACCATACGATTTCCAGTCGTACCTGTCCAAGTCATATCCGTACGATTAAATTACAACTGCAGAGTATGAAAATCCGTATTATTCGCTATCGTAACCAATTTCCGCCATATTGCACAACTAATTAAAACCATACTGATCCATACGGTCACGTCTTGTTAAAACTTGTTTAAATCGTACGAAAAGTTTAAATTAACAAGGAAAAAATCATAAATCTGGAGGTCATCAATATAAAAGAGGTGACATTTGAGAAAAGGTTGCCACCTTACAATTGTGAGAGGAAATAAGGAGTCGTGACCCTACCTTATGAAATTGTTATGATAGTCGATTTAATTGGAATATTCAAATATTATTTTATTATAATACTAATAAAGAAGTATCTTTCAAAAGAACTAAACAAAAAGTTACCAAGGCGTCATAACGAAGAGTTACCAAAACGTCATATTAAGAGTATTAAGAATTAATAGTCAAAGTACTCATATTGAAGGAAAATCCTAAATCCTAAAGTTCAAGTTAAAAGGGGTTATAAAGGTTTAAAGTTTTAATAAAAAGGGGACATAAAAAGTGTGAAAAGGTGTTTTTTATAAATAAAGAAGACACTTAAAATTAAAAGGTGAAGATATTCTTAAATCAAAAGC
>JZKD02S0859299.1:115633-131965 GCA_000966675.3 Picea glauca
CGACTTCCATGATTTTTCTGGCATAATCACTCTAACCCTCTATATCCTCCTGGCCTCAACTCGCTTCCTGTGAACCAGGAACATCCATCCTGCTCTGATTTTCTTGGGCTCCTCCACCTCCCTCCATTGCATCCTGCCTCTTCCCACAAACTCCCTTCACCCCCTCCACCTCCCCCCTGTCCCCCCACAATGCCACAGAAGCGCGGAAAGCCCAAGAGGGGTGCTAGGAAAACTAATGCCCTCTCTTGGGCTACCAGGCTCACTGCCTCCCAAAGAGCTCCCATAGCTCACTTTGGCCATCCCCGCCACTCTACCTTGAGCAATCGGTCTACCTTGCTTCAGTCTCCAGAGGCATGCAAGGTGAAATTCGAAACAACGTCCTCCATGGTGCACTTTCCCTCGCCACCACCTCTGCCTCTGCATCATAGTCCCAACATAGTGAAAGAGGAGGTGCCACCTCCGCCTTTGCATTACAGCTCCAACATAGTGATGGAGGAAGCGCCACCTCTGGCTTTGCATTACAGTCCAAACAAAGTGAAGGAGGAGGTGCCACCCTTGGGTGAGCGCCCCCCCTCAGCCACCCACCTTCTTGCCCCCCAGTTGTTAAACCAGGAGAGACCCGCTATGGTGATGAGAGATGCCAAGTGGAGGAGGAGATCCCTCGAAGTTGGCAGCTGGTAAGCAAAAAAAAGGAAAAAACTGTAGATGGCAATGATGAGACGTACAAGGGAAAACAGGCTCCGCACTTTGCCAACCACCTCGCAGAAGACCACCTTGAGCTCCTCTTCGGGATTATGTAGTGACAAGATGACCAATTGCATAGCCAAAGCATCATCAGTCAAAGACTGGACATTCTGCTCGAGGCACTCACAAATGCTCCAGCGCAAGCCCGGTGCCCAACTTGCAAAAAACAATTCACTCCATCTTACACCATCCATGGACAACCAGGTTCTGCCATGGACTGAAGCCACTCACCCCAGGTTATAGTCTTTTGTTTATTTCAGTTATAGCGTCAGTGGTCTAATTTACCACGACAACAAGCCAGATTTTGCTCATTTTGTCAGTATAATTAGATCATTAATGGTGGCTCTGTATATAACGAACCTTATATTAGGAAGACGAAATTGGGTTCCTGCAAACATTTGCAATTTTCTATGTAATTTTTGTATAATTTCTTACAGTCATGGCAGCGCCAAAACTTATCGAAGCCGCCTGTTCTGGTTTCCCTCCTGTGGCGAAACAGGTGGCTCCCAAGTGTCACTGTATTGTGGACAACTGATATAATATAAGGTCTCTTTTTATTTACAAAAAAAAATTAAGGAGTTACAAGTGAAAATTGACGAATATATGTCACAACTATGTATAGAGAAGAAATCGACATCATTATGGGGCTACCCTGGTTTAAAATCCCATGTACCTTTATCTTAAACATGGAAAAAAGGTTTGTGGCATTCCCCTATAAGGAGAAGATGATAACATTACAAGACACCACATGAGAGTTAGATTCTGTAACAACAGAAGACTTTAACGATATCTCAGAAGTGATACTTCAAGAAAATAAAAAAGGATGCAAAAAGAATTTGACGAAGTTATCAAGGATAAAAACAAAGAAATTTAACATTTAAAAGAAAACACTCAAAAACTACTTGCACAAATCAAGAAGTCAAAGGGTCGAAAACAATGTGTTCAGAAGTTGAAACAAGAGAATCAAGATCTCAAGAAGAACTTATCAGAAAAAAATAAAAAAATTAAAAAAAATAAAAAAAATTATCGTTTGAAAAACCTCAATCACGAGCTACTAGAACAAATCAGAAAATTGAAAGAAGAGAAACTTGAAAATCCAGACATTAAAGCTCAAGAAGATGTCAATCCAGTTAAAGAAAAAACATATAGAGATGTTGGAGTACAAATGATGGAAGATCCAGGTAAACTTACTACTCAAAATTCAGCCATTAACAAGGCAACATCGCCGCATGAAGAAAATCATATATCAAAGTCAAAAGAAGAAAATGCTACAATTATGATAAGGGGAAATGATGTTATGAGAACTCCCTCTCGACATTCAAATCATAAGAGTGGATATATTAACGAGTTGGAATATCAATATTATCCAAAACAAGAACCATATAAACACCCAGTTTCGTAGAAGATCGAACTAGGGTGGGAAGACTCTTTCACAATTTGACAGTTCTTCTCAACTCTTCGTCACTCACATCGTCTGGTATCATCAATCTTAACAACACCAAAAACAGAGAGTCATGCGAAGACATTGCAAGCTAGAACGAAAAAGTAAGCCTCTCCATAAACATGCTTTGAGGACAAAACATTTATAAGGGGAAGGCAATGTAACAAACATAAATATATAAAATATATAAATATAAATAACTAGTAAGTAATAATTAATTATGAAGAGACATAACATATGAAAAGTCATGTCTCTTATGAAAAGGCACCCCTGCGTGGGTATATATACAAGCCCTCGTCCTCATTGTAGCTCATCTCATTATATCTCATTCATATCATATTCTTATACATTATTATTAATATAGTTACTATCTTCAAATGTATTATTGTGTACTGTCCTATTTATATTGGATATTTACATAGTGAACTAGGTTGGTTCACCACAACCTCGTAGTGTTATTATTACTTTTGGTAGAAAAATGTACATGTGATCTGAAAATGAAAAGGCTCGAGTCTCTTTAAAATTGCAAGTGAACTTTGTATGTGCTTGGGTAATAAGATCAAGTTACAAACACATAAAAATTAATGAGTTTTTTTACATAATCATGAGTAGCATAAACAATCATAAACAACCATCAAAGTAAACACATTAACACAACAAAATGATAAAGGAGTTCACCCCTCTCTTGGGCTACATCTCCTGGTCAATCTTCCAATGGATCATTTTCATTAATGCTCAAAGTGTCAAAATCAGTACTTTAAAATGCTCAAAATGAGAAATGGATGGTTTCAATGGCTCCAGAACGTCCAAAAACCCCTAGTTGGGCTCGTCCTGCACTTGGTTTGGCCAAAAACCAGGTTGGAATCCCTTTCTGGAAGTTTTCCCAATTCTTTGTTGTCTCTGCTCCTCCAAAACACACCCAGAATGACTGAACCTGGATTCTAGGAATTTCTCGTGCCTAAACCTAGCACCCACGCGCATCCCACAAAATGTGGCAATATGTTACACCATTAGAGGCATAAGAACCTAGAAGGGCGGAGGTGTCGGTCACATGGGCACTGTATGGCCACATCGCAGCGCCAAATCCAGAGTCGTTCGCTACCTCTTGTAACGTGTGCCCGTGGATGACCGTTGGATCTCGCGACGTGGTAAACTGTTGGATGGAGTTGTTGAAATCTCGTGTTGAGTCTCTGCTAAGGTCATGTGGTAAGTCATATGGAAAGGGTCGAGCCAAGGGCCGGGGCTTAGCCACAACCCTTTCCGCATTCGAATGAAACCTTAACCAAGTTTAAATATAAGTTACAAGGTTATGGGGTAAGAATCACATGGTAGGCGGGCTGGTAGCCCGACCTACGCCAAGTCACTCCCAAGCCTGGAGGTTGCAGGTTCAAAATCGATGGAGTCGCAAACAACCTTTTAACAATGCAGGGGGTGCCACGTGGCATCCCATGACTGGGCCACGTGGCACCATGTTATTCGTCCACATGAATGCCACATGTCCCAACCGGATTGGTCCACGTACTAGCCTACCACACCTTGCCACATCACCCTCTGCCACCTCAACATTTGCACATGTTAGTATGGTCAACCTGCCACATCACCAGTACAACCCTGCCACATCACCAGTACGACCCTGCCACATCACCGATCTGGCTCTGCCATGTCAATAGTACGACCCTGCCATGTCAACAGTACGACCCTGCCACGTCAACAATGTACGGATTGTACAGTCAACAAAATTTTGCCTATTTGACAAAGTGGACAGAATGTGATATCTATCGCATATGATGTATGTTTGAACTGGTTCAAGTTGAGTTGGGATCGTGAGGACGAGGCCTACGCACGAGTCTGTTTCGAAGCAATTCCAAGCACTTTGATTTTTGAGCATATTTTGATCCCCTGGATCACTCCTCCTCATTGGGAACCTTTTGGACCTCCACAAGACTACTTTCAATCTATATGAAGATGAGGGTACAATTACCTCACCTTTCCAACCTCAATCCATTTGGTCTTGCTTGGATTTGTGTCTTTAAGACCAACTCGAAGGTATTCCACATTCCCTCGTTTTGAAGTTCTCATCCTCTTGTCAAGGATTGTATCTTCATGCAGTTCTGAAAGATATTCTATCAATAAATCATCTATGGAAGGAATATGAACATGCTCTCCTTGATCATCAATCAAAGGAGGCTCATACAATCTCAAATTCTCAACATTGACAACTGCATGCATTTGCATATAAGGAGGAAAATCCAAATGGAAGGCATTGTTACCAATCTTTTCAAGAATCTTGAAAGGTCCATATCTAATTGGTTTCAGTTTTTCACCTTCTCCTTTAAGCCTCTCTTTGATAATGTAAAGCCAAAATTCATCTCCAACTTGAAAACTGCGATCAACACGATATTTGTCATGTCTTGTCTTGTACTTGGCTTGGCTCTTTTCCAGCTATTCTTGTACCATTTGATGCAGCAATTGAATTTGTTCGATGAACTTCTTTTCTCTATCAATGTCATATTAACCATCAATAGCAATATCTTTCCCAAAGATAAAATCTAAAGGAGATTTTGGCAAATAACCAAAACATGCCTCAAATGGAGATGTTCGAGTCGAATAATGCTTAGCTCGGTTGTAAGCATGTTGAATGTAGTGTAGGTGCTCATCCCAAAGATTAGGATGCTTGCTGCAATAACCACGAAGAAGATGTTTTATTTTTCTATTCACCACTTATGTTTGAGCATCGGTTTGTGGATGAAAAGTTGTGCTCTTTTTCAACTCGGTGTCCATGAGTACCCATAAGATTGACCAAAAGTTCCCAATAAATCGAGAATCTCGATCAGAAATAATGGATTTGGGCAACCCAAAATGTACCCAAACATGCTGAAAGAACATTTGTGATGTTTGTTCAGCTGTAACATGCTTCTTACAAGGCATCAAAATACACATTTTGTCAAAATGGTCAACCACAACATAGAGATAGTCATGATTCTTTTTATACATAGGTATACCTCCTACAAAATCCATGGAAATGCTTTCCCGAGGACGAGAAGGAACCGGAAGTGGAGTATACAAACCCGGCTTTCTATTTCTAGGCTTACTTGTAGCACATAAAGAACATCCTCTTACATATCTTGAAACACTTTCATTCATTTTAGGCCAATAGCAATACCTTTGCAAATTAGTCATTGTCTTGCCTACACCAAAGTGGCCAACAATAAGAGAAGAATGTGCTTCCCTTATGATGTTGACTCTTTCACCCAGTGGAATACATAGCTTGCCAAGATGATACAAAAGCTTATCATGCACATGGTAATTCAATTCCTCAACTTGGTTAGAATGACACAAAGTTGCATAAACCTCTTTAAAATCAACATCTAAAGCATATTGTTCAACATAGCTCTCATGTGTGGTAGAATTATGCTTAAGAATAATTGAAGCACTAACAATAGGCCTAGAAATCATGTCAACAACTTTGTTATAAATGCCTTTCTTATACCTTATAACCAAGTGGAATTGTTGTATAAAACCCATCCATCGGAAGTGCCTTCGTTGTTGTAGGTTTGTTTGTGATTGTAAGTATTGCAATGGTTGATGATCTGCGTGAATGATAGTTTCTTTTCCCAACAAATAATGTTTTCATTTTTTCACACTTTCACCAATGCATACAACTCATTATCATAAGTAGGATAGTTAATCACAACACTATTAAAAGTTTCAGAATGAAAACAAATGTGCTTACCATGTTGTAACAAGACTGCTCCCATTGCATAATTGCTTGCATCTGTTTGGATCTCAAATGGTTGTCTCAAATTAGGAAGTGCAAGAACTGGAGTTGAAATAATCTTCTCCTTCAATGCATCAAAAGCTTTTTGTTGCTTTCCTCCCCATTGGAAAACTTGCTTGATGTTTGTCACTGCATGTAATGGAGATGCAATTGAAGAGAAGTTAGCAATAAACTTTCTCCAATATTGGGTTCCTCCCAAAAAGCTTCTTACCTTTGTCACATTGTTGGGCTTGGGCCAATCCAAAATGACTTTGAACTTGGAAGGATCAATTTTCAGTTCTCCTCCTCCAACAATATGTCCAAAGTAAACAAGTGAGGTCTTTCCAAACTCACATTTAGACATCTTCAAAACCAAATTTTTTTTCTTTAATACATCCAAAACTTGCTTTACATGCATAACATGCTCTTCATGAGATTTGCTAAATATCAAAATGTCATCCAAGTAGACAATCATACAATCATCAAGAAAAGGCCTTAAAACATCATTCATGACTCTCATGAATGTAGCAGGAGCATTACAAAGTCCAAATGGCATTACCATCCACTCAAACAAACCTTGCTTTGTTTTGAAAGTTGTCTTCCAAGTGTCTCCTTCAAAAATCCTAATCTGATGATATCCACTTCTCAAATCCAACTTAGTAAAATACTTAGCATCTTTCAATTGATCAAGCAAATCATCAATTCTAGGAAGAGGATAACATTTTTTTACCGTAATCTTGTTCAAGGCCTATAAATCTACACACATGCGTCGTGTACCATCTTTATTTGGCACTAAAACAATTGGTGAACAACATGGCAATGTGCTTGGAATGATGACCCCTTTGTCAAGCAACTCTTGGATTTGTTTTTTAATTTCAACATTCTCCATGACTAACATCCTGTGCATACCAATGTTTAGAAGAGGACAATCTTGTTGCAAATGTATCTCGTGTTGGATAGCCCTTTTTGGAGGCAATCCTTTTGGTTCCTGAAACATCTCATCATATTGCTGAACAACCTCATATAAATCAGATTTCAACTTTGCATCAAAACCTTGGAAATCTTGTTATTCAACATTGTCTTTGGGTTTGATCATCAAGAGGACAAAATTCTTACTAGCATTGACTAATCTCTTCATTTGTCCAACATTTACAAGTGACAAATTCAACTTCTTTGTATGTGCTCTAACAATGTACTCAACTCCATTTTTAAACAAATGATACTTGCTCTCATGATGATGAAAGATGGCTCTCCTATCATATAAATATGGGCTTCCCAAAACAATACCACAGATATCCAATGGAATGACATCAAGCTCTACCTCATCTATAAAATTTGACTGATGGAAAATCTAAGTTTACACCTTCTTGTCACATGCAATTTGACATTATCACATATCCATCCTAGAGGGTATGGTTTAGGATGTGGAGTAGTTTCCAAATTTAATTTCTTGACAATGTCTTCAGATATGAGGTTTGCATGAGATCCAATGTCAAAAAGAGTATATATCTTGGTATTCTTTGAAATAACCCTTATGTGGAAAAGCTATATTCTTTCTTTTTCATGTTGAGTTTCATGGAGGCTACTACTACTTGAAGAACTAGTGCTTGCAATAGAATCCTTACCTTGAAAACCCATGGTTGTAATCTTTGTTTCATCATCTGAATCATAACCTAAATCATGTTATGTAGTTGCAGTAGTCTTTGGTTTCCCCTTATGGCTGAACTTTTTGGGTCTCAATTCAGGATGAATTTTCCAACAATGGTCTTCATCATGGCCATATTTTGAACAGTGTTTACATGAGAGTTTTTCTCACTCTTTCTTGACTGAAGCATTCTTTCTTCCATTTCCCTTGAACTTCTTCTTTCCTTTGTCTCCTTTTACAAAAGGCTTCTTGTTTCCCTCTTGAGGTTCATTCCTCCCTCTTGCTTCTGAATGAGTTGCATGTACACAAACTTCATCTAGACTTGTAGGGTTAAACATAAGTATTGTGTGCCTCAAGTAGCTATGCAATCCTCCAATATATTTGAGTAAAAATTCTTGAGAAGATAAATCTATACCCAAAATCAAAGCTCTTCTTCTAAATTCTTGAGTGTAGCTTTGCACACTTTTCCCTTTAGCTTGTCTAAAGTTTTTCCAATCCATAATAGCTTTCTGTATGTATGCTAATGGATAAAATTGTCTTTTAAGTGCAACAATAAAATCATTCCAAGAGGATAAAACTTTACCATGTTCTTCATGTCCTCTTGAGTTTTGGCTTCCCACCAAATGAGTGTTGCACTTTCCAATCTAAGAGAAGCAAGTTGAATCTTAGTTTCATCATCTTTGTTTCTTTGTATCCTACAATACACTTCAATCTGACGAATCGAGTTATCCAATTTCTCAGCATTTACCTCTCCATTGTACATAGGCAATTCAAACTTAATATTAAGCTTAAGCAAAGGAGTATGTAAAGGAATTTTACCATGTTACTTTGGAGAATTTGGAGGTGGTTGCGAAATGGTAGAAGAGGTGGAAGATGGAGGTGAAGGAGGTAGAGTATCACCATTCCCTCCATTTCCTTTTGGAGTTTTATCACCATTATCTCCATTTCCCTTTGGAGGGTTTGAGATTTCATCTTGCAACCTTGCATTTCTTTCTTCCATTGAAACTTTCACCATTTCTGTCATATCATAGAAAGGTTTTCTGAAAGTTTCATCCTCTGAAGTAAGAGTTTCATGACTCTCCTCGTGATCCATACTTGGTGAATATATCCTTGAAGCTTGAAGTGATTGTGTAGTTCTCCTTCTTGAAAGTTGAGAACTTGGCTCTACAAGTTGACATTCTCCTCTTGCAAGCTTCAACCTTGCAAGCATAAGAAAACAAACACTTGCAAACAATCAAACCTTCAAAAACCTATGCTTTTATACGAAGTTGAGCTGAAAATGAAAAGGCTTGAGTCTCTTTAAAATTGCAAGTGAAATTTGTATGTGCTTGGGTAATAGGATCAAGTTACAAACACATAAAACTTTATGAGTATAATCATGAGGAACATAAACAGTCATAAACAACCATCAAAGTAAACACATTAACACAACAAAATGATAAAGGAGTTCACCCCTCTCTTGGACTACATCACCTGGTACAACTTCCAATGGATCATTTTCATTAATTCTCAAAGTGTCAAAATCAATGCTTTACAATGCTCAGAATGAGAAATAGATGGCTTCAATGGCTCCAGAACGTCCAAAAACCCCTAGTTGGGCTCTTCTTGCACCTGGTTTGGCAAAAAACTGAGTTGGAATCCCTTTTTGGAAGTTTTCCCAATTCTTTGGTGTCTCTGCTCCTCCAAAACGCACCCGGAATGACTGAACCTGGATTCTAGGAATTTCTCGTGCCTAAACCCAGCACCCACGGGCATCCCACAAAATATGGCAATATGTTGCACCATTAGAGGCATAAGAGCCTAGAAGGGCGGAGGTGTCAATCACATGGACGCCTAATGGCCACGCCCCAGTGCCAAATCCAGAGTCGTTGGCTACCTCTTGGAACATGCGCTTGTGGATGATCGTTGGATCCTGCGACGTGGTAAACCATTGGATGGAGCTACCTTCCAAGTGTCTCCTTCAACAATCCTAATCTGATGATATCCACTTCTCAAATCCAACTTAGTAAAATACTTAGCATCTTTCAATTGATCAAACAAATCATCAATTCTAGGAACAAGATAACATTTTTTTACTGTAATCTTGTTCAAGGCCTTGAAATATACACACATGCGTCATGTACCATATTTCTTTGGCACTAAAACAATTGGTGAACAACATGGCGATGTGCTTGGAATGATGACCCCTTTGTTAAGTAATTCTTGGATTTCTTTTTTAATTTCAACATTCTCCATGACTGACATCTTGTACATACCAGTGTTTGGAAGAGGACAATATTATTGCAAATGTATCTCATGTTGGATAGCCCTTTTTGGAGGAAATCCTCTGGGTTTCTGAAACATATCATCATATTGGTGAACAACCTCATATAAATCAGATTTCAACTTTGCATCACAACCTTGGAAAGCTTATTTTTCAACATTGTCTTTGGGTTTGATCATCAAGAGGACAAAATTCTTACAAGCATTGACTAATCTCTTCATTTGTCCAACATTTACAAGTGATAAATTTAGCTTCTTTGTATGTTCTCTAACAATATACTCAACTCCATTTTTAAACAAATGATACTTGTTCTCATGACGATGAAATATGGCTCTCCTATCATATAAATATGGGCTTCCCAACACAATACCACAGATATCCAATGGAATAACATCAAGCTCTACATCATCTATAAAATTTGCAGTGATGGAAAATCTAAGTTTACACCTTCTTGTCACATGCAATTTGACATTATCACATATCCATCCTAGAGGGTATGCTTTAGGATGTGGAGTAGTTTCCAAATTTAATTTCTTGACAATGTCTTCAGATATGAGGTTTGCTTGAGATCCAGTGTCAAAAAGTGTATATATCTTGGTATGCTTTGAAATAACCCTTATGTGGAAAAGCTATATTCTTTCTTTTTCATGTTGAGTTTCATGGAGGCTACTACTACTTGAAGAACTAATACTTGCAATAGAATCCTTACCTTGAAAACCCATGGCTGTAATCTTTGTTTCATCACTGGAATCATAACCTAAGTCATGTTGTGTGGTTGCAGTAGTCTGTAGTTTCCCCTTATGGCTGAACTTTTAAGGTCTCATTTCAAGATGAAGTTTCCAACAATGGTCTTCATCATGGCCATATTTTGAACAATGTTTACATGAGAGTTTTTCTCACTCTTTCTTGACTGAAGCATTCTTTCTTCCATTTCCCTTGAACTTCTTCTTTCCTTTGTCTCCTTTTACAAAAGGCTTCTTGTTGCCCTCTCGAGGTTCATTCCTTCCTCTTGCTTCCGAATGAGATGCATGTACACAAACTTTATCTAGACTTGTAGGGTTAAACATAAGTATTGTGTGCCTCAAGTAGCTATGCAATCCTCCAATATATTTGAGTAAAGTTTCTTGAGAAGATAAATCTATACCCAAAATCAAAGCTCTTCTTCTAAATTCTTGAGTGTAGCTTTGCACACTTTTCCCTTTAGCTTGTCTAAAGTTTTTCCAATCCATAATAGCTTTCTGCATGTATGCTAATGGATAAAATTGTCTTTTAACTGCAACAATAAAATCATTCCAAGAGGATAAAACTTTACCATGTTTCTTTATGTCCTCTTGAGTTTTGGCTTCCCACCAAATGAATGTTGCACTTTCCAATCTAAGAGAAGCAAGCTGAATCTTAGTTTCATCATATTTGATTCTTTGTATCCTACAATACACTTCAATCTGACGAATCGAGTTATCCAATTTCTCAACATTTACCACTCCATTGTACATAGGCAATTCAAACTTAATATTAAGCTTAAGCAAAGGAGTTTGTAAAGGAATTTTACCATGTTACTTTGGAGAATTTGGAGGTGGTTGTGAAATGGTAGAAGAGGTGGAAGATGGAGGTGAAGGAGGTGGAGTATCACCATTCCCTCCATTTCCTTTTGGAGTTTTATCACCACTATCTCCATTTCCCTTTGGAGGGTTTGAGCTTTCATCTTGCAACCTTGCATTTCTTTCTTCCAATGAAACTTTCACCATTTATGTCATATCATAGAAAGATTTTCTGAAAGTTTCATCCTCTGAAGTAAGAGTTTCATGACTCTCCTCATGAGCCATACTTGGTGAATATATCCTTGAAGCTTGAAGTGATTGTGTAGTTCTCCTTCTTGAAAGTTGAGAACTTGGCTCTACAAGTTGACATTCTCCTCTTGCGAGCTTCAACCTTGCAAGCATAAGAAAACAAACACTTGCAAACAATCAAACCTTCAAAAACCTATGCTTTGATACAAAGTTGAGCTGAAAATGAAAAGGCTTGAGTCTCTTTAAAATTGCAAGTGAAATTTGTATGTGCTTGGGTAATAGGATCAAGTTACAAACACATAAAACTTGATGAGTATTTTTACTTAATCATGAGGAACATAAACAGTCATAAACAACCATCAAAGTAAACACATTAACACAACAAAATGATAAAGGAGTTCACCCCTCTTTTGGGCTACATCACCTGGTACAACTTCCAATGGATCATTTTCATTAATTCTCAAAGTGTCAAAATCAGGGCTTTACAATGCTCAAAATGAGAAATAGATGGCTTCAATGGCTCCAGAACATCCAAAAACCCCTAGTTGGGCTCTTCCTACACCTAGTTTGGCAAAAAACTGAGTTGCAGTCCCTTTTTGGAAGTTTTCCCAATTCTTTGTTGTCTTTGCTCCTAAAAAACGCACTCGGAATGACTGAACCTGTATTCTAGGAATTTCTCGTGCCTAAACCCAATACCCATGCACATCCCGCAAAATGTGGCAATATGTTGCACTGTTAGAGGCATAAAATCCTAGAAGGGCGAAGGTGTCAGTCGCATGGGCGCCTAATGGCCACGTCCTAGCTCCAAATCCATAGTCATTAGCTACCTCTTGGAACACGCGCTTGTGGATGACCATTGGATCCCGCGACATGGTAAACCATTGGATGGAGTTGTTGAAACCCCGCACTGAGTCTCTGCTAAGGTCATGTGGTAAGTCATATGGAAAGGGTCGAGCCAAGGGTTGGGGCTTAGCTCCGACCCTTTCCGCATCTGAATGAAACCTTACCCAAGTTTAAATATAAGTTATAAGGTTATGGGATAAGAATCACATGGCAGGCGGGTTGGTAGCCCGGCCTGTTCCAAGTCACTCCCACGCCTGGAGGTCACGGGTTCAAAACCAGTGGAGTCCAAAACAACCTTTTAACAATGGAGGGGGTTCCACGTGGCATCCCATGACTAGGCCACGTGGCAATCCATGAATGGGCCATGTGGCACCATGTTATTCATCCACCTGAATGCCACATGTCCAAACCAAATTGGTCCACGTACGATCCTGCCACACCTTGCCATGTCACCCTCTACCACATCACCACTTGCCACATGTCAGTACAGTCAACCTGCCACGTCACTAGTACGGCCCTGCCACATCACCAATATGACCCTTCCATGTCAGCAGTATGGCCATGCCACATCAACACTGTACGAACTGTACAGTCAGCAAAATTTTGCATGTTTCTCAAAGTGGACAGAATGCGATATCTCTCACATACGACGTTCGTTTGAACCCGTTCAAGTTGCGTTGGGATCATGACGATGAGGCTTACGCACGAGTTCGTTTTGAAGCAATTCAAAGCACTATGAATTTTGAGCATATTTTGATCCCCTGGATCAACAAGATACCAGAAGTAGCTCTGCCTAGTGCCATTTCTTTGATCTCCTCTAAGAAATACAAGAAGGACATCTCCCGGACCGGGAAATTTGTATTCTTCATGATTCACTCTCAAAGTGAATAGAAGGTCACAACCACATCCATGGTCTTCATGCAACGCCTCTCCATGTAGCAGAAGCAGATGGACAAGGTCGTGAAAGAATACAAAGACATTCTCCTCACCCACTGGAGTACCTCTACACTACCAAGTCAAGCATTCAATCGATCTCACCCCCGGTGCACCTCTACCCAATGGGACAATCTATTACTACTCTCTTTTGGAAAATGAGGAAATCAAGTGCCAAATCCAAGATTTTCTCCAAAAGGGGCACATCCGACCGAGCTTCTCACCTTGCGGAAGCCCAACTGTACTCTTACATAAGAAAGACAAGACTTGGTGACTCTGCATTGATTACAGGGCCCTAAACAAAATCATTGTGAGGATTCGGTACCCAATTCCTCGGATTGACGACATTCTTAACCAACTCATCGGAGCTAAGTACTTCAGTAAGATTGACCTGAAGTCCAGTTACCACCAAGTACCTATAGAACATATTGATGTTTAAAAGAATTTCAAGTCCAAAGAAGGTCTTTTCGAATGGCTAATCATGCCCTTTGGTTTAACGAATGCCCCAACAACATTCACGAGGTTAATGGATGATATATTGCGTCCTTTCACCAATTATTTTGTGGTGGTATATGTGGATGTTATCCTCATTTTCATCAAAAGTTGGGTGGAACACTTGCAGCATATTCAATAGGTATTTCACACTCTACAACAACACAAGCTTTATGTTAACTTGGAAAAATGCTCCTTCGACATGAACATGGTCTAATATCTAGGCTACATTGTTGATGAGCATGGTGTGCATGTGGATCCAACCAAGATCAAAGTCATTCATGACTGGCCAGCCCCAACCACACTAACAGAGCTGCAAATTTTCTTAGGCCTTACCAACTTCTATTGCAGGTTCTTGTTGGGATTCTCCCATATTGCGTGGGCCCTCAACCAAGTAACCAAGTGTGGTGGAAAAACAAAATTCATGTGGGTAAAGCCACAACAACAATCATTTGATGATATGAAACATCGCTTGTGCTCAGCCCCAATGCTCTCCTTACCTGATCTGCAACAACCTTTTGAGATTGAGACCGATGCTTCAGACTATGTTGTGGGCGCAGTTCTCACTCAACACAGTCATCAAGTGGCCTATCATAGTGAGACACTATCATATGTCATCTGAAAGTACCCTACCTACGACAAAGAAATGCATTCCATTGTACAACCCTGCCGCCAATGGAAGTATTACATTCTCGAAAAGGAGACAATCATCCACACCGATCACAAGCCTCTGCAGTTCATGTAGACACAAGGCAAATTGTATAACGACCGCCATCAAAAGTGGTCCACATACTTGCAATAGTTCCATGTCAACATCAAATATAAGATAGGGAGCACTAATCGTGTCACTGACTACCTCAGTCGACCTCCAGTTGCAGCCCTAACCACAGTGCTCCACTCATGTGGACATGAGGCCACCAAGTGGCCCCAACTCTATGAGAGTGATCCTGACTTTGCTACCACTTCTAGATGTTGAGCACATGTGCGACTGTCACTAAATTTCATCTTTGGGAAGGATTTCTATGCCATATGGGCCATCTCTATGTTCCTTCAAGCGAGTGTGTGAATTTTATTTGGGACGCTCACTACAATCGGATGGCAATACACTTTGGCGTGGAAAAGACAATGGAAATGCTACATAATTATTTCTATTGGCCGAAACGTCAATAAGATGTCAACAAGTACATCGGTTCTTGTACTACTTGCGCCATTTACAAACCAGCCATTAAGAAGCAAGGCCTGTACACCCCTCTTCCTACTCCTGACAGGCCTTGGGAATTCATCTTCATGGACTACATGTTCGGCCTTTCTTCAACCAAGTAGGGAAATGATGATCCAGATTTATGTAGGAACACAATGAAATACATAAATACACATAAATGCAAAGATGCAACGGAAATAAGACTTCATTTCATTAATAACAAATGACTGAAATATGCTTACAGACAGAATGGAAATAAACTAGCTAGGGCGCTGGTAGCTTATCCCTGAGAAGAGATGTGGCTGCTACTCGCATCCGTGAGAAGATGATTATAATGAGGCTCTAGAGGCCTTTTTACAATAGACAAGAATGCCAAAAGTCATAGACATCAAAAAACCTAACCCTAGGAGATGAAGCGCCAAAAGTCATGTGGGCCCCGTTTGGGTAAGTTAGTACATCAACTTCCCGGGGTCGTAAGTTTTGCATACGATATCCGTTTTAGGCGTGTGATAGCTCGTTGGAAAGGTATCGTCGAGGAGATTCATTTTGGGGGATCAATCATGCCTTTAGCTATCATTGAGAACCTTGATCTCAAAAAACCTTCATTTAGGCCCTCAAAATGGCCCCGAAAGTTAAAACCTGCTAAAAATAGTAATTTGCCAAAATTGCCAGAAAATTGTTTTGAGCCAGTCGGAAAAGGTGGGTGGCCATCGATATCCACCTGGATCAATCCTCCCTCCTTAGGAAGCAATGGTCCCCATTGCGTTGAGTTCCTCCATGAGATGAGGAAACTTCTGTTGAACTTGGTCCCTGGCGAGCCATTTGCCTTGGTGAAGGAGTTGGCCTGCTTTCACAACTCGATATAGTGGTATCCTTTGTTTTCGGGTGTGCTTGATCTATGTATCCATGATCTGATCAATTCTGGCTTGTTCCATGCAGTCTAGATTTAACTCTGTTGGTGTGAGTTGTTCTACTATGTCTGATGTGTCTAGTAGAGGTGGAAAGTAGGGCCATAAACCCTACTTTCCACCTCTACTAGCCAAAGGCATTTTCCCCTACAGCCTTGGTGAGGTTTTATGGCCCATATCGAAACAGATGAAGCTTGCGGTGAGGTCCAGCGAGGCGTTCCTTTTGCAAATGCAGCCACACTTTGTCGCCCACTTGGAAGTTGTGTGGCACCCGATGTTGATCATGTTGTTGCTTGTACTTAGCATTGGCTCTGTCCA
>JZKD02S0859299.1:136437-150157 GCA_000966675.3 Picea glauca
AAATGGCCCCGGAAGTTAAAACCTGCTAAAAATAGTAAATTGCCAAAATTGCCAGAAAACTGTTTTGAGCCAGTCGGAAAAGGTGGGTGGCCACCGATATCCACCTGGATCAAATGAATATGTTTTTATGGTTGTCAATCAGTTTTCTAAGATGACCATTCTGATAGCCTGCGAGAAGAGTATCACAATGGAGGTCGTTGCCAAGCTCTTCTTCGAATGGGTGTGGGTACATTTTGGGATACCACTGACCATCATATCAGAATGGGACAACAAGTTCCTAGGTAATTTTTGGTCAAGCCTGTGGTCATTGTTGGACTCCAAGCTCACAAAATCCACTTCCTTCCACCCCCAAACTAATGGCCAGATAGAAGTCGTCAACAGGATGATCGTGCATATCTTACAAATGTACAACTCCAAACGTACACACACATGGGATGAGAGTCTCCCCTATGTTCAACACCGCTACAATAGATCCCTCCATAGCTTGACCGACCACAAACCCTTTCAGGTGGGGCTGGGATTTCAACCATTGGGTCCCATTGATGTTGCAATACCCTTGTGTCCATACCGACAGAATCGTCCCATGCTCATTCTAAGGCTGACAAATCCACCAAGTTTATTAAACGGATTCAACACATCCACCAATAGGTCCATGATATTTTTCAGAAAACAAATGCTAAGTCCAAGCAACACCATGATCAACCCCAGGTGCCACACAAGTTTAAGGTTGGAGACAAGGTCTGGTTGCATTTGTAGAAGGAGCGCCTTACAGGCCGCCATCGAAAACTTCATCCACTTCACTGTGGACCTTACACCATCACCAAGGCTATGGGTTACATTTCTTTTGAGCTAGATATTCCTCCCTTCATTGGCAGTGTTCGATGTGGACCTCCTTCAGCCACACTTCCCACCATTATTGGACACATCAGAGATAGCAGAGCAGTTGACACCAACAGAGCTCAACCCTGACTGCATGGAACAAGCATCCATTGATTAGATTATGGACACTCAAGTTAAGGGAAATCGCCAACAAAGGATCCAACTTTATCGTGTTGTCAAAGCAGGGTAGCTCCTGCACCAAGGCAAGTGGCTCACCCGAAGCCAAGTTCAACAGATGTTTCCCCATTTGATGGGAGCACTCAATGCAATGGATAGCATTGTTTCCTGGGGGGAAGGACTGATCCAAGTGGATATATGTGGCCACCCAACTATTTCACTGGCTCAATGAACAATTTTCCATTTTGTCGAGTTTTTTACAATTTTTTCGGGTCCCAAACTTCAGGGGTCGTCTTGAGGCCCTAAACGATGTTTTTTGGAATTTTGGGGGGCCAGGAGTGATGAACATCAATCCTTAACTTTGGGCGAAAGTTGTACTTATCGGCTAAACCTTTATGATGAGGTATATCGAATGCCCCAAACAAAGATCGTATGCAAAAGTTATACCCTTGGGAAATTGATGTATCAACTATCCCCATCGGGGCCCACAAACCTTTTAGCATTTCATCTTCCAGTGTTGAGGTTTTGGATGTTTAGTGTTTTCACATTTATGCTTTATGTTAAAACGACCTTTGGAGCCTCATTGTATTTATCTTCTCGCAAATGCGCGTAGCCGACACATCTCTTCTCAGAGATAAGCTACCACCATTTGAGCAAGTTTGCTTCATTCTACATTTTTACAGTTTCAACATATTCCATTCATTATTAGAAGTCAAGTTTCATTGTATCTCTATTTTATTGTTATTTATTTTTATTTCATTATGGTCCTTTCATAAATCTGGATCAAGAACACATTATCAAACAAAAATAAAAAACGAATATTGGAGTGGCAGGTGCGGGAGGGGTCATCATTGACCACAGGGGAAATATAGAGGTCAACTATGCATGGAGTATAGGTATAGCCACTGATAACCAAGCCAAAGAATACACCCTTCTTCAATGTGCTCTACTGGATAAGGAGAGACAAATCCAACATCTTGTCATCATAGAAGACTCCTTAAACACAATCAAAAGCCTAGTCAAATGATCCATGCCAAGGGATGTCCAACTAAGCAATGTTGTTAAAACAATCAGGCACATACTCAAGGTTGTACCACAAGTCACTTATAGACATGTCTTGAGGGGAAACAATGGACTGGCAGATGCCCAAGCTAATCTGTCCACGCTGGCACAAAAAGGGACTATTCGCATTAACAAGAGATCATCCCGCCTCCCAATACCTTAATAAACGTGCATCATACATACTCAATGAGTGGCACACATGGGCAAGGAGAAATTCGCCAGGACAACAAATCATTCCTCGGTCGCACATGAGAAGGTTAACATCACTTGACATGTTATATAACAAATATGCCATTCACATGGCCAAGGTGGGATTGAACAATCATAATTCAGTGAATTCGTTATGCCAGAGAAGGATTAGCGCATATGAGACACAAATGAAGTGACAATTGCGGGGTTTTTCAGATGTCCAGTCGGGTTTGGCACCTGATCGATATTATGGAGGTTTTTGGAATTAAGTTTGAGCATAAGAACCCTCCACTCCTATCTTTGAGCAATCAACACGATGAGAAATTGAAAGTTTGACTTGTTAGTTTTCATTTTCATATGAAGTTATTAGCTTTGGAAGCACCTCTCACTTGGTTTATCTATGTTTTGCAGTCTGGGGGGAGAATCGGGAATAGGGAATTACAATTGGGAGTTGGTAGGTAATGTTTTATCGACATGATTATGGAGAAATGGTATGTTATCTTGTGTTTTTCAAGAAGGATATCGGGCCTGGTAGTTCTCCTTGCATGGATTAATTTCTCTGTTTTCCTCGGGGGGGAAGATTTGGGATTAGGGACTTCCAGGGGCGTGTTGGCGGGTCTTGCTTCGGTGACCTCATTATGTTCGAATCTACTCCTCTAAGTTCCCCATGTGTTCAGATATTTGGCTATTTGGTTCGTGGTTGCACTCTCTTCACCACCCTCTTTGGAGTTTCGGATACTCGTCGTTGACAGAATTACATTGGCCAAGAGGAAGCTCAAGCAAGGACTTTAGGATACTTCGATAAGTGGTTCCAAGCATTATGTCTTAGAACTCTCCTCTTGTCTAAGGTTCTGCAGGGTGGTGTCTATGTAAGCTTCCCTCCTCTATATCAAAGTCTTCTTCATTGGACAAGCATTTATATGGTCCAAATGCCCCGTGGAAAAGATAAGACCTTGGCGTTTCCTCATGATTAGGTTGATAACACTAACGACTTATGGCAACCCCTCCAACAACTACAACTTGTAGTTTAGGGACTATCCACACAAGTAACCTACATATTGGAAATCCTCATACATCATAGGACAACCATGAGGCAAACACGTGACAAGGTAGACACTATTCAATCACAAGTGGATAGTTTGCAGGTTCGATCAACATCTGTCCCCATGGAAATTGAGATAGTTCCTTCGACTAGTGACTCCTCCCCTCTAGTGGACAATCCTCTCTTAGACCTGAATATTCCAACATGAGACACGGGCAAAAAAGAGGTATATCCACATGATCAAACCAAGCCATGTAATTAATGTTCTACGAATATGCTTGTATTATGGGCATCTTTTAGAGAATATCTACAACTAAATTTTGTAGTGTAAGAATTGTTATCAAAGAACAAACTTATAGTAGGATAGATAGGATCAGTTCAATGTTGGATGAGCAATTTTTTCTTCACCTATGGGCATATTTTGGATCACTTTGTAATTCTTTGCATGCTTCGGCCACAAACCTTTTTTTATTAATATAATATTCACCATTTTTTGTTAAAAAAAGTGAACATTTAAAAAAGAATTAAAAAATAACAAAATAATAAAAAAAACGTTGGTAAAAAAAAGGTTTATGAACATTAAATTTGGGAAGTTTGGGGGAGGGTGCGATTTTGGGAATTGGCCCTCCACCAAACCTCCCAAAAATATGTGATGCGCCCCCCCATCCCACCGCTTAGAGGAGCGACTGTCGCTACTCTTAACGATGGGACGAGGGGCATGTTGATCCTCAAATGTGTTAAATCTTGTGCGTCGATCCCTCTTGTATATTATTTTCATTTTTTCCCATAAGAAATTTTTTGAGGTCGTTGCGGGTTCACCTAGTCTTGTTCAAACTTTCACGATCCTCAAAATACACTATTAACTTCTGGGGCCCCTATTTTGCACCTACACGATTTTTTTTTAAAAGAATTATACACCGTGGGTCTACACTACTTCCCCGATCATCTTATTCACACCCGCGACCCCACCATCCTACGACCTCTCCATCCCGATCCACTTCTTATACTTAGTCTTGATATTTAGTCTATTTTTCTCAAGTCTCACTTATCACGGGTCTGCGGTAATTCTTATAACTCTTCCATATGCTTCTGACCCAACGATCCCACCATGCTCTCACCCTGCCATTCCATTGCCCCTTTGTTCCACCATCTTGGTTTTTCATCACCCCGTGATTGTCTACTTCTTGTATTGTCACATTCCCGAATGTATATTTAATACACATCTCCCATAAATGACTAAAATTGGTTAAGTTTTAAAAGCCATTATTAATGGTGATCTTCTCGAGATAACTCCTCTTTGATTTTAATATTAATTTGCATTAAGAATTCTCGAGTCAAGAGCCCCACAGCGTATTAAGGTAAACATGTGTATTTTGATAGTAAAATTTTGAAAAGAGTTGTACATTAATATGTCACCTTGATTAAGTATGACAACCCATAGAAAGAAAAAGTTATGTGGAGACACCATCAACCTACTTGGATGAGAAGACCAAAGATTTCAGTGATCACTGACATATAGATATTACTCTTCATTACAACTTCTAGATAACAATTCAAACCAAATTTGGATGTTAGGAATTGCTCTGGCAGGCTCTATTCCAGAAGTTTATGATTTCAACATGTTGATTTTGTGGTGCATTGATAATTTTGACAAGAATCAAAGAATAATTCAGTTGCAAGGGGGAATCTCATATTTCCTTAGCCCCTTCGGTTTTTAAGAGGATGCTCAGACTCCTAGAGCCGATGATGACTTTCAAAAGCACTGAAGCCAAGGACTTTTTGAAGACAAAGAATGGAGGATTTGAGCTCCTACATGAATATATTGAAGTCCTAATAATTATTCTAGAGGACCTTTCAAGCATTCAGGTTGGTTCATTAAAAAATCTATATCGAGAGATGGCGTGGTTATTCGCTAGAGTAACCGAACAAGAGTCTACAGTTACTGTTCCCGAGCTCGGTCTGTATATCTTATATTTTTCAATTCATAAAAGTGAAATGTTTGATTGTGCAAAGATTATTTCCAGCGAATTATCATTTCACTTGGGAAACTTCATAAATAATAAAAGGTTATACATGTCCTCATACTTAATTTTTTCCATTACATATTGTGACGTCTTCAAAGGCTTACCTTTGGCTAAGCAGGTCAATTGTAAACTCGAAAATGCTCAGATGTGGTATCCCACTCTTCGAAAATAAAAGGATACATACCACTTCTATGAAGTAAACAATACATTCATTTATTCTTTTAAAAAACTTATTCATGGACCAAATATATCTAGATTGTCCCTAGAAGCAACATCCTTCTTAGATAAGAGAGGAAGCTTTGAAGCAACGGATAATCCCAGTGTTATTGGGCTTTATTGCTCTTGTGAGAAACCCTCGTATCTGTAATATTATGTTTCAAATAAGATATTTATTGTTGAAGTATGCAAGAAGTATAAATTTTAGGCCCATTTCTTTAACTAGAAGAGGAAAAGACAGTTCATTCCTCTGCCATGGAAAACTGGGGAGTTAATGGTGAAAAACATTACACACATCAATGAAATTTCAGCTCAGTTTGATCAGTTCAATCTTTAAAAAAATGAAATCAAGGGTTTTGACCCTAGTCAATTATTTATGAAACACATGACCTCTGTAGGGTACGGTGTATCATTTTCTAATACATTTTTGTTTGGAGAAGAAGAGGGTGACAGCCAAAACCCCCAAGCGTTACTTGATGAGAAAATAAAAGAAATTATCAAAACAGTCATCAGTACAACTAATCAGCATAGACAACAACGAAGAGTCATGAACGAGAGAAGTTCACAGTCTCCTAATCTCTTAATATTTCTAAAAAAAAATGGCCTACCCAAAGGAAGACCCTAGTATACAGTTTAAGAGCAAAGGAAGCCTTCAATAAATAATTCCGATGATGGAGGTGAAAAAAACTCTCCCAAGGGAAATCTAGAAAGACCACACAAACTCCCAATCACCAGCAAGAGGAGAAGAGGAACAAATAATGAAGGAGAAAGTGAGGGTGTACGTGAAGAATAAATCGTTCTGGGACACATGGAGATTGATGTAAATATTGAAGATATTGAATTTCCAGATGAAGAGCAAAGGATGTAAGAGAGCGAAGCAATTGCAACAGAATTGGCCACCTAAGAGCCAATCGTATTTGAAGAGGAATCTTTGACCCTGCACAGTGCCACGTTTGACAAAAATTCACGGAAATTGGTTATTGAGAAAATTAATGCAAAAAATAAGATGGTTCAAGGAAAATTGAATTCAAAACTCGACTTTAACGGAGTTCCACCTTCCAAAATTGTACCAATTCATGAAGCTACAAGAGAAGCCCTGAAAATATCAATTGGACATATAGAGAACAAGAATTCCATTTTAAAAGACATAATTAAAGAATTAGAAAGTGCTTTAATGCCCCCACCACTATTTGTCATTCCAATTGCCACAATACAACCTTGGAGAAGTCTTGAGGGAAGGCCAGAATCCAGTTCCAGACTAAAAGGAACATCAAGTCTACTTGTTACTATTAGGAGGTATGTCAGAGAAAATATCCAAAAGAGAATGTCCCTTGTTCTCGAAACATGGGAAGTAGAAACAAGTTTTGTTTCCTTAGGTTCAAGAATGACAAATTTCACACAATATCTTCAGCATGATCTTGAAAATGATGAATAATTTTACAAAGGGGCCATTTCTATCTTTGTTGCAAAAGTGCCAAGTGCTAATGAGTTCCACAGGAAATAAGAGGATTTTCCTTGCACAATTCGTATAAAACAACTCAAAGCATGTTGGATAGAATAAAGAGCTACAAGGACATGCTAGATGAGTGTGACACTATAAGTGTGAAAAGAGGAGAAATATTTGAAATTATTTGAATTGGATTTAGCTGGATCAACTAGAGATGTGGAGGACCCGCATCTAATGTTGAATTTCATACTTACGTTGAAATAACAATTCGAAGTGAAGTTGGACTCATTGAAAATTGCATTAGCTAAGAAGTTCAACAACTTGACCGAATATTCAGAAACAAAGGTTGAAATTTGGTTGGTTAGTTATGTAAATAAAAATGAAGACATTGAGGACACCCTTCATCAATTTTCGATGGACTTCAAAGATCTGGAAATATTATTATTTTTTATTAAAGTAAGGCAAGAAATAATCGGGGCACTAATGAGAGAATACATCGAGAATTGGTTAAAGAAATCATTGACTAAAATAATCGAATCAGATCAAGAATAATTAGTTGAAACCAGTCGGGAGAATATAAAAGACACACCAGCATGCAGATAACGGAAGAGAAAAATTCCATCACAGTGAGTAAATCAATCACTTTTCACAATTTCCTACTCTTCATGCTTCTCGTTCATAAATCATCTACTTGTGTCTTTTCATTCTTTGAGAACCCATAACCAATATTTGATCGTCTCGTTTTTCTTCTACCTATTTTTAAGTTCCACGTGAGCCGCATCCTAGTCCATTTGGACGAACACAATATTTTAATTTGTGTCTTATTGTAAAACAAACTATTATTTTTTAACTCCCCATAGTACTATTTCAAGGTGCAACTTTAATGACTTTTCAAACTTAGAGTTTCCAAGTTTGAGATTTTTGAAGTGTACCTACCATATTCTCTTTTAGTTTAAATGCCATAATCTTTTAAAATTCTTTGCATTGTGGAGTTATACTTTTATGTCTTATGAATGTGACCAAATCTTATTATGTTGTGATGGATGTGACAAATTTGTTATGTTCATATTGTGGTTTCCTTATCTCTATATAATATTGTGTAAATATTATATTTAAGTCTGTAAAATATTCCTAGTCCTTCTCTCAATAACTTTTCTTTGTGAATATACTCTTATACTTTAAACTGTATCTTCATAGTCTATTTCCAGGCAATAAAGATTTTGGGGTTTGTTGTTTAACATTCTCTTATTTGATAGTATAGTCCAAGAACAACAAGCTATATCTTTAAGACAAACAACGGAGGAGTACCACCTCTATAAAAACTCAGGGGGATTTTATCCTCGTGAGTTTGTTGTTTGGATCTTAACCAATATGAACATAAACATTTTTGGCGACCATACCGGGGAGAACAAAAGGTTGGTTTCACAAACCAAAATTTTACTGACTAAACTTTAACCTAATCAACCTCAGTTGCAAGTCGGACTAAGAAATCAAAGAAGTGTTTTGCACCAACTATACGATTTGGTATTGACAACAACAAAAAGTTAAGAAGAGCCTAAAAGATACTGGGAAACCTTTGCTCGGGAGGAAGAAAGAGAGATAGCATTGAGACAAAGAATACGGTTGTGAATCCAAGAAAAATTGAAACCTTATAAAGGTCCATTAACAAGAAGTAAGAGAAAGAAACTTCAACTTCACGAAGTTGGTGAAAGTTCCAAATCATAAATAAGAAGAACCCTAATCATGGGTGATCGAGAAGAAAGAAATGAAAGACAAAGAGTTATGAGAAGAAGAGCTAGGTTTGTCCCGCTTAATTTTCAAGGATAACAACATACATTACCGACCCTCCCTCAACGACTCCTACTAGTATTTTCAGGCAATCAAATCATGGATCCAAAGAGACACAAGATCAATTTCTAAGTCTTTGTGATATCGATTTAATTGAACATGATGATGTGATGCTTAGAGTCTTTCTTCAGACCTTGATACATCCAACTTATGAATGGTACCTTTCTCTTCCATCTCAGTCAATCAAATAATTTGTGTTCACAGGAGGCATAGGTTGGGTGGCCTCTTAGATCCCTTCGAAGGAGAATTGTCGGTCAGAAAAAGTTCAAGCATAGAAGTTGGTTACATTAGTTAGTGATGACTTACCATCTTCCTCTAAGGAATCACGCTACAGTTCACTATGTGAATCAGTTCATCATAAGTGATCGATCTCCATATGGTAATGGGCTAGAGGAAGGATGGCTCAAGTAGCTCGAATAACAAGCCGTGCAGATTAAGCTCAATCGGCGTAAATAATCTGTGATGTGCATCGCCGCATCATATATAATATGAAATACCGGGAAAGGGGGATATGGAGTTTCATTTGGGAGATAAATGTCCATAGACCTTACCTCTCAATGTAATGAAGGCCAAAATCATCATACACATCATACTAATCTCATCCTCATCACACAGGAACTCTTGTTGAATTACAAAGTAGGTATTGTTAAACCAATGCTTTACTCTCATATCTAACATATCTCTAACCTCTTACCAATTACATGGAGTTATAACAAAGGGCCTATAACCAAATCTAAGGACCTATAACGAAAGCTGTCACATAGATCCAAAGCTCTCATACATGCATTCTTGCTTGCATTGTTCCATGCCTGAGATTCAATGATATAATTTAAGTTGTTCTTGCTTCCCAACCCAAGCACTGATGACTGCGGTGTAAGCACCGGAAAGAGAAAAATAGAAGAAAGCTTCAGAAGGCTGAGGGGGAGAATCCCTCACTCGGTTGATCTGCTACAACAGGGAAAAAATAGATGCAGTGCAATAATGATGATTATTATGCTTCTAAAACGACAGAAGTTGGGGTTGTTGATTCTGGTGATGAAGGCCTAAGGTTAAAGGTGATAGGTTCAAGGCTTCTTCTGTTGAGGGGTGGCTTCAGTGGAAAGGATACGTTTTATAGGGCCCCTCCCAGTGAAGGGAAAAATGATTAATTCCTTCCAGCCTTCCTGGTGAAAGGTTCAAGGCCCTCGGTTACGGGCTTTTGACTAAAGGCACTTATGGTGACTAGCAAAAGGTAAAAGATATAAGGTATCAGGCGACAAGCGCATAAAGACGCTCAACCTCAAAGCATATGATTCGATCTGTCCTGTCACAGATGACCTAGAAAATATTTTTATGACTATGTATGCACCTCCCATTGCATATCATAGATTGCTTACCCAGTTTACTCAAATCCATCTCAACAAAGGAGAAAGAATCTAAGATTTCAATTTACGATTCTTCAAGACTTTGAATAAAATCCCACAAGATCAATAACCAAATGCTCCAGTTATATTTGTATGTTATAAGAATGCAATGCCTGCAGATGTGAATTATGCAATAATATCTACGTAGATAAATGATTTGCATGTATCCATCTAAAAGGCAACAAAGATGGAAGACTTTATGCTGGAGACCAATGTTGATCCCGAGATCATTCTTGGGAAAGTACAAAGACAAATGAATAATCTTGCCATATCACTACAAGGACCATCCAATTCAATACGTGTTGAAAATCGAGCAATCGGTCGAGGATTCCTCTAGGGGGATCCTCGTAATGTCAAAAACAATCTAGCAGACGCTCAGGAAACAAGACAAAAAAATAAAGATTGCTTAAATGAGCAGAACCATCAAACAGGTGGGAAATGAAATTACTAGGCTAAAAAGAGCCAAAAATTTTGTCCCACCAATTCAAAATACAAGAGTTCCAATACAATATCAAAGAGTAAGAAATGATAGAAATGAAGAACATAAACCAACCAAGAGTGCCAAATCCTAATGTTGTGGTATTATGAGAGATTGTGGAAGAAGAAAGCTTTGAAAATTTTGATCAAGAAGTAGACATCACCCAAGATGAAGTTTTAGAGATAGTACAAATGGATGAAGGCGCATCATCTTTCTACATTTTTTTATGAACAAGAAGATCCAGACCATTCACAAGATAATGTTGTCCAGACTAGAGCACAAGTGAATAAATTCAAGACAAAGGAAGCACCTGAAAAAGAAAAAAGGAAAACAAATGTTGCAGAACCAACAAAGAAGCAAACAATTGCGAGTCAGGCAAAGACTCCACTATAAATTAATTATAATTTGATTGATGACTTAGCCAAACTCAGAATTACCTTAACCTTCATGGAGGTGGTAAAGATACTACAACACAGATAAAATCTTTTGAAAATACTTGATGATTCAAATACAAGAATATAAGTTGTTGTCATGAATACTAGACAACAACAAAATGTTTCAACGGTAAGGCCAAGGGGTAAAGTCCCACCATTCCACATATTCATAGAAAAACATGACTTTACATTACATAATTGTTTGGTTGATAGTAGAGCAACAAACAACACCATGCCTTTGTCAGTCATGGAAGCGCTGGGAATGGGATGTACAAAGTACTATGAGACCGAGGAAAGTATATATGCCATTGATTCAAGAAAAGTCCCATGTTATGGTGAAATAAATGATTCATGTGCATGGATAAGTGCAATACCTCACATTACAACAATTTTCACTATTATAATTGTGATTTACCTCCAACATATGGAGTTGTAATAGGAAGAGACCGGTGTTCAATGATTTGAGGGTATATTATGAAAGATGAAAGTTGTATGATGCTTCCTAATAAAGATGGGACAATGGTTAGGATCCCTCGAGAAAACAAAAATCCTATATCTTTCAAGAAGAAAGAGAACAAAGTAATGCAAAATTATATTGATGTTGGAATCAGAAATCATATTGTTGTCAGTCCATAACAAATCAACCCTCTTAAGCAAGATGAAGAAATTATTTTCATGGTTTCTGGAAGATGTTGTTTGATGGTGCTTGTTCTAAGTCTAGAAATGAAGAAGGGATTGTTTTTAAAATCCCTCGGTCTGGTTTATATCTACATGCCATCAGATTGGAATTTCCATGTACCAATAATGAAGCACAATATGAAGCAATAATACAAGGAATGATTCTTGCATCCAGATGAAAGTAGAAAATCTAGTAGTAATTGGTGTCACGAAATTGGTTATAAACCATATCAAAAAGAAATGTATAATCAAGAAACAAAGTTGAAACACTATGACAAAAGAGCATGTGAACTCATGGACTCTTTTAACTCATTCAATATCTCTTTCATTCCTCAAGATAAGAATGAAAAGGTTGATTCACTAGCATTTGTTGCATCTCTCTTCAACCCAGATGATTCCCAAAATCATAGTACATTTCATGTTAAAAAGATTTTTCGGCCTTCAATTCCTGACAATAAAGACGATCTGCAAGTCTTCGAAAATGATGAGCATTTTGCTGATTTATTCATTGATTCAAGTAGTTCTCCTGAAAGCATAGGTGATCAAACTATTGCAACTTTCTCAAAAGATTGTGTCGGTTTGGAATCTCTTTTCACAAGGGATGATCAAACAAAAATACCAGATTTAAAAGTAGAAGTATGTGTCAGGAAAGTTCAAGATACACAAAAGATCAACATTGACACACATGATTTTCCCAAATACATAAATCTTGGTACCAGTTGTACAACGAAAGAAATTGATCGATGCACTTATTTGTTCAGATAATTTAATGATATTTTTTCTTGGAATTATGACGATCTAAAGGAGTATGATAAGTCCATTTTTTTGCACGTTATACCACTTAAGGAAGGATTAGAGCTTGTTAAGAAGAAATTAAGAATAATAAATCCTAAGTTGAAGCCTTTAGTAAAAATGGAATTGGAAAAGTTGAAGAAGGTTGGAATATTTTTTCCAATCAGACATTCATAGTGGCTCTCAAATCTTGTTATAGTAAAAAAAAGAGTGGGTAAATTCGTATTTGCGGGGACTTCAGAGATTTAAATAGAGAAAGCATCAAAGATAATTACCCACTTGCTAACATGGAGATGTTGTTGCAACAAGTTATTGGTTCAACCTTAATGTCTGTGTCAGATGGTTTTTTTGGATATAACCAAGTACTTGTTGTTGAGAAAGATGGACCTAAGACTGCTTTTGTTACAACATGGGAAACTTATACTTATATTTGCATGCCTTTTGGGTTGAAAAATATTGGGGCAACCTATCAAAGGGCAATGGATAATGCTTTTAAATATTTGATTGGGAAGTTTATGGCAGACTATCTGTAAGGTACCGGGTCTATTATATTAACAAAAAAGAGAAATAATGCAACAAATAACACCAAGATAGCAACAAAATATGGAAATACTGCAGATATGACAGTGGAACAAAAAATTATATGGAACCACAACATCATAAGTATACCTTTATTGATAGGAAACAAGGTTTCACTTGCGTCTTCGAGGAGGCAACCTCCAGCAGAGCAGAGATCTATTACAATAATTCTTCCAGACAAAACTTCTCATACCCTCTACTCCTATTTATACTAAATCTATCTATCCAAAAGAACCATCTAGAGGAAGATCCTTCTAGAAGCAAAAGCTTCTATTAGGTCTTTTTACATTTGACTTATTCCTCCTTATTGCTAGGCCTTATTAATATTGACCTTTATTACATGGAAATATATTAGTCTACCCACTTGAGGGGTTAGTTAGGTTAGGTCCCTAACACTATCAAGATGATTTGGCTATTCATTCCAAATTAAGAGAAGATCAGATCAAACATTTAAGAGAAGTTTTTGAACGTTGCAAATTGTATGGCATATCTTTGAATCCTAAGAAATGCATATTCACATTATCAGAAGGAA
>JZKD02S0859299.1:160816-209465 GCA_000966675.3 Picea glauca
TTTTTTTTTCATTTTTTCCTTTTTATGATTTTGTTTGAAACAATGTCAGGTTATGTTTGGCCATGATTTCTAAAGTGTTGTAATTTTAAACCCCCCAAAAAGAGTGTTATTGATAACACCTCTTTTCAATTATGTGATTGGTATTAAGATTTCAGTTTCAAGGGTACCATATGTCAATACTATGATTTTAAAAATTTGCAATTTTATCCCTAGAAAAAAATAAGGATGCTACCAGGAGAATCACTTTTCGATTTCGGGGTTGATTTTAAGGTTTGGGTTGTAACAGTACCAATTGTCAAGTCTGGATGTTTTAAAGAAGTTGTAATTTGAACCTAGAAAATAAAAAATTGTGATGTTGTTAGTGCCACTTTTCAAATGGGGGGGTGATTTTGAGTTTTTTGTCGACAACATTATAACATTGTTAAGGTTGTGGTTGCAAAAGGTGTTGATTTTAATCTTAAAAAAAAAATGTGCTACCAATAGCACCACTTTTCGAAACAAGGGTAAAAATAGTCACTAAATATGATCTCTAAAAAAATAGGAACTCTAGAGGTGTTGATCCACATTTGTTAATCAACGTTTGTATATACACGCTCATCCTTAGTCCTTTCCCTTTGCTTTTTGAATTTCCTAAGCTGTTGTTTTTTTGTTTTCAAATGCGGGTTGCGGGTAGCACTATTATCAAATTTCTAGGTCCGCAGACCCGCAACCCCGTGTATCTATACTTAGTCATTTTCTTCTTTCCAAACTTCAATGCTTAGTCATTTTCTTCTTTCCAAATTTCAATGCTTAGTCATTTTTCGAGCAATGTGGGAGTAATGATGCAGGAGTCCAACATGTCCTAGACCTGCGTTTCCCCATGTCCACAGATCTGCAATCTCACTACCCTTAATTTGCACCTTTTATCTCTTTGTCCTCCAAAATGCACTTTCTACATTTTATACTTGGTTGTTTTCTTAAAAATACGGATGTGGGACAACTGCCTATTCCACTTACCTTTTTTCTCATGTCTCGTGTCCCGCATGCCCGCAGACCTGTAGTCCTGTGTTCTACAAAATGTCTCTCTTACTTTCGCAACCAGCAAAATGATCCTCTCCCATACTTAGCTAGTTTTATCATTACGGATGCAGGAGTAAGTCCCTTTCACATTTTCCATTCCCCATGTCTTGTGTCTCGCACCCACAATCCCGCCTTCACCATAATGCACTTTTCATTCCTCTTTTCTCACCTACATACTTAACAATTTTCCATCCACCGAGACATCACATCACCACTTCACCATTGCATTTATTCCCCCCTACACTTGTGTGAACATAATGTCATTATTAAAGTGGTGGAGATTTCATAAACCTTGTAATAAATCCAAATATATCATTGTGCAGACCGTCAACTTTGAAACAAGAGCTACAATGATTAAAATGCGTGGTAAATTAAATAAGAACTAATATGTCAAGCTATAAAATGTTATATCGACGGTAGCGCTACCTGTTGCTAAGGCTAGAAAGCAGTGTAAATAATGTCAAGTAAGAGAAAGGAATTGTATTATGGGGATACACTAAACACGCTCAGACGTGAAGATCAAGAGTTCCAGTGGTCACGAACTTATAACTACTACAAGGCCCTCCCTCCTGCTGAGAAAAAGACGAATCGGGTCTAAACCTCAAGCATATCCCTTGCTAGTTGTGTTCCAAAGGTAACATATTTTAAAGAGCTTGTTCAATGGTGTGCAGATAAATTCAATCCAGAGAAGAGAATAATCCAACTCCAAGGACAACAACCTATCTCCTTAGCTCCTTTAGTATTTACCAGAATTTTATGACTCTTGATGACCACCATGCAATTCAAGGGTGAAGAAGCCAACAAATTCCTCAAACAACACAAAGGAGGAGAGGAGATCCTTGATAGATATTTGGTCGACCCAAGAAATAACACTATTGCTTCCAAGATTGAGGTAAGTTCCTTGAAATACCCATACAAGGAATTTTCTTGGTTATTTGCTTGCATCATTGGTTTGGAATCTATCACCTCTGTGCCAAGGAATATCATCTATATATTCTTCATTTCATTGTGCATGAAAATGCATTCATCAATTGGGGTCACATTATTTCTAGTGAAATCTCATTACAACCGAGTAATATAAAGAAGACCTGAAAATTTTATATGACATCCTATCTGATTTTCGTCATAGATTATTGCCATGTTTTCGAGGACTTGTCGAGTGAAAGGAGTGTCGAATATAAGGTAGAACCAATCTTCGCCTGGTATCTAGCCTTGTGGAGGCACAAAGCTCAATTATTTTTACCCAGTTCATAACAATTTTATCTTAGCGTTCAAAAAAATAGTCTTTGGTCCGAACACGTCGAGATTGTCACTCGAAGCTGCCACCTTCCTCTCAGAGAAAGTAATTTTTGAAACCACTGAAGATTTCAATATTATAAGGTTATTTGGTTGTGAATAGAAACCTTTCCTCCTCCCTTTATATGTATTAGAAAGGTATTTTGTTATAGAAGTTTGCAGGAAATATAAGTCCTAGGCTCATTTCTTTAATGAGAAAAGAAAGAAGAAATTCATCTCGCTACCTTGGAAAGTCAGAGAAATTGTTGTAAAGCACATCTCCCATTTGGATGAACTTGCAGGTCAACTTGACCAGCTCGACTTAAAGGAAGTTGAAATAGTTGAGGTTTCGTCTCTGATGATTTGTTTACTGCACATATGACCTTAGTTGGTTATTCTTCTTATTTTACCAAAATCGAATAGTTTAAATAAGGTGGTGGGGATAATTTGAATCTTCCTGAAACTTTAGTTGACCAAACTCTTAATGATATCGAGGAATTATCCAACATTAATGAGGGATATCGATAGTAAGGTAGAAAAGCTCATATTCTACCCACAATTTCATGTGTAATGTTTTATAGAAAAGGACGTGAAAAATGTACCTCCTGTATTGTCTTGGAGTGGTCTTTAAGGTTGATGCATTCAGTGACTCTCAAAGCCATGTCTAGTGGAGATTTTGTAAAGAAATGATGAATTATGTATGTGCATGAAAAACTCAATACGTTGCAAAATTGATCTGTTCATTTACATATGGGGAACACGTTAAGGTTGGTGTCAACTCCAATTATTGAATTATTTTGGATGCTCCTCTACCTATCACACCCTCGCTTCACAAATATTTGGTGAACCAAGTAAGTTAATTATGAAAAACATTTTGAAATTTTGTGAATAGAAAAGACATGCCACAACTCAAATTTGGTGAAAATTCACTGACTGTGGGGCTAACCAAGCCAAGACCAAAGATGGTTATTATTGATCCATGTGGAACTAACACCTGTAGATATGATATTCTATATCATCAAGATACTGAAAACTACTAATAATGAATTGAAGATTAAAATATATCAAAAAGATTAAATTAAAATTTGAAATGAATCTATATTAATTTTATATTATATAAATAAAAATTCAAAATATTTCAATTCAAAAATTGGAAAATTAAAATAAATAAATCAATTGATAATTGGTTTGGTGGGAAACGTGCACATGCAAACTCAATATTGATACGTTATCATGTGTCTATACCAAAAAAACCTCATTGTAGTACATGGAGGGTGCATGCGACTGTAACGTCCCCGCTATAATCCTCAGTTTAATTAATGATCAATGTAGATATAATGTATGGTTGTGGCCAAGCGATGTATATGAGAATTGTATTTCTGAATTTTAATAAATAAAATGTGATGCTAGTTTTTGGGTGGACGTGGACAAAGATTGGGGGTTGAGTAATCCACAAGAGGGGAAGGGTCCAGAAAAGGGTTTTTATCCATCATTTTAATTCCCAAAATCCTTTTCCTGATTTTAATGGTTGAGTGAACATTTTGATTTCCCTTGAGTGTGGAAGAACCCAATCATTGAATATTTGTAAGGGCATGGGTATAGAAAGTCACATCCCATAGTTATTGTAGAGATGAAATAAATTACAATCAAATGGGGAGAGAGTGTAAATCGAGAAAACAAGAAAGGGGAGGAAATTCATATGGGCAGGGACAACAATTTAGACGGGCACATTTTTGCATGAGAGCAAGCATAGAACAGGGGAGAAGAGTGTTTGAGCTGGAGCAACAATAGATGGTCAAGTCTGGAGCGTTTTTGGATCTAAAGATTGAATAAGCAAGTTATCATGCTTGCAAAAGAACCAGGTTGTTAGCCCCAAAGAGTGAATTTATGTGGAAGTTGCACTGCAACAACAAATTATTGTTGTTGTTTCCTGGTAGTTTTTCGGGCAGTGAGTTCCCAATAGTGAGATTTTTGGTTACCTATGCTAGAGAGGCCTTGCTAAACGAATGGGACACCTGATGGACTGAGAACAATGAAGGGGTACATTACTTGGGTTGGGTAGGCCGAGAGGAAGAGAGCTAGTGGAAAATCAGGATAATTGTAGGAGAATTCCAATGGGTTGTGGGATTTTCTTAGTTGTGAGTGGACGGTGAGAGACCACCTTCTTTTGTGGATTCACAGCCCCAACTTAGGAGTGAATTGTTGTTGAGATCTGTAACAACAAGTCTATGGTTGGGTTGAACGTCCGTCCCAAACAACTGGTTGCACAACTATTCTCAAAAGATAAGTGTTTATCTTGTTATGTGTTACATTTATAATTTAATTCATTGCGTGTTAATTCGATATATGATGATGGTTTTATATGATGTTGTATGAAGTCAATTAGTTGCATTCATGTTTATTTCAGCATGTTGTAGCTGCATTTAAATTAATGATAGAAGAATGGTTAAATCAGTGTGTATCCCTGTAGCGAGTAAGCTACATGATTTATTAGCATAATTTTTTTTTGTATTTTATGTGAATTTTCGCAAGTAATGGGCCTTAGGTGGGATGGGGTACGTTACAATGATAGTGGCATCACATATCCTATGGATGTTGTTCCATGGCCATGCAAAGTTGCATATAGGTGTCATATGAGTCCATGAAGAAGTTGTCAAACTCAAACAGAGTTGTGGGCTTGGATGCCTTCGATCCAGATAGCTTTGTTTTTGTATTTTCCACTGAGAGAATTAACATACATGAACCTTAATCTGATCGAGACAATGATGATTATCTCTAAATACATGGTTTGTACAATTCAAGTTTCCAACTCAAGGGTTGCAAATGCCAATCCCAAGGCCTTAGTAGTCACAACAATTGAACTTCTCCCCTAGGAATTCAATTCGGTTGAGATATGTGCATCTTTGGTCATTAATGACACTGTTATTGTCATAAATATTGATGAAAATGAGAAATTTGGAGGCCATATTGGTAATAGCCACGGTTTGCAACTAGGGGGATAGGTCCAAAAAACTTGTTCTTGGTAGGAATATTCATACAAGTTGTCTTCCAATCATCGAGTTTGATGTTAATGATGAAATTACTGGTGAAATAAAGGCTTATATGGCCAGAGTTCTAGCCAAGTACTGGTAGAGTTTCCTAGAAAGAACCAAGAATAATTTAGGCACCAATGTTTTGCTAAAGGGACTCACCATGGACTATATCGACACATTGTTCTGCTAGAGACTTGACATTCATAGGAGAGACAATAAGGGATATGAATTGTGTTATTGATAATGGGTGAACATTCTATTAGGAACTAGTGAATGGAACACATAACAAATACTAAGGCTTGGGAGGTCTTCTACAAGTTCAACATGGTTGGACCTTTTTGGGAGCTTATTTGCGATTTTGCTAAAAAAACATTATTTATTAGTTGAAATACAAAGGACTTCATATTATTTGTATTTTTTGCTATAAATTATAATTGTATAGCCAAAAATATATAGGATTGGCCGATTATTTGCAATTTTGGTTATTTAACCAAAGATACATAATATTTCATTTTGAGAAATAAAAGATTAATATGGATATTTCTTCAAATAATCAAAATAACTAGTAGAATTTAAAACCAAATTTGTTTTAATAATTAAAATTTATAAAACATTATTGAACCATATAAAAAAATTTATAATATTAATGAAGTCAATTCAATTTTTGTGCATGGCAAGGACTAATAACATACCTATATGTACTTTGTTTTAGGAGGCTCGTTAATGATACAAAGCCAAATTCCAAGATCAACCCTTATAAATCGGTCTCTCAACATAAAGAGATAATGATCTATGTGAGAGGCTTCAAATATCCTTACATGCCTGAACTTATATTAATAATATTCAGCTTCAAACGCTCAAGATTGAATGTAAGGCTTCGAATATCCTTACCCTTCCCTAGGTGTCAACAAATGAAGGTACAACAATGGAGATATTTTCTGCTTATAGTAACCGTGTTCATAAAAAATGAACAGAAGCACCAATACGATAAAAAAAGGGGGGGGGCTTCTTATGATATCAATTGGAAGAAAATTATATTTCAAGAAATAAATGCTTACATTTGAGAACATGTCTCAATGTGTTGTAAATACAAGAAAAAAACCTGTGTATTGGAGCACCAACAACCTCTAATTGTAGGAAGAATATTAACATTAATATCTACTATAATGACAAATAAAAAATTAAATCATCCAATGAAGAATAACAAATTAGAAAACTATACCTCGGATGGGGTGACAGCGCGGCAAAGCAGAACACGTGGCTGCGAGCTGGAGCGGGCAGGCAGAGCGCTCACCGGCTCACGTCAAACTCGCATTTAAATCGCCATGAATCACAGCAAATGCATACTGATGAGGCGCCTGCTCGCACAAGGCGAAGGTACCAGCACCGAGGATCAGAGTTTAATGCAGTTCGGGATGGGGTTGTATAACGTAATTGGCATCATTTCCTGGYTCATTGTTTGCAGTGCCCCTCCGGGAAGCCAAGAGCTCTCGCGACCTGGTATTCTGTGGCAGAGTTCGACTCACAGCGCGACTGTAGCCATTAGCTCGAGGGGGTTGCATAGTCTGGTTGCATATCCACCTGATATCGATATGCCGCGACTCCGAGGCACACCGAGACGGGGAGCGGCCTGGTACGCCGCCAAATCGAGACGCAAGCGTAAGGAGGCCTTCGAAAAGGCGCTGGCAATTGCTACCAGAAGGAGACGACGGAGAGGCATGGMAGTGGTGGAAGAGGAGCTCCCGGCCRAAGGACAACADAGCCCCCCTGCATACGCTTGGTTCACCGTCCAAGAAAACTGGAACCCTTGCTCGAATTTTGGAATGGCTAGCACCTCTGGGGTGGCACGCGAGCAGGACACTCCCGGCATCAGCGGACACGAGGCACCTTACACTCCATGCTTTGTGGAGGAGGAGCCTCCCCCGGAGGCCACCCGTAACGACCAAAGCTCTCATGCAGCCACGGAACCAGCGCAGCAACCCTCACCATGCATGGACCACCTCAATCTCCTCTTCGATGTTCGCAATCTCCTCGAGGACCAAGTATTTCGCATTGAGAGGCTGGAGCAGCGAATTGATTTGTTCTTCGCCGCACACTCCAGAGCAACGCCGAAGAAGCAGTGTCCAACATGCGCCAGAGCGTATGCCTTCCCTGCTCGCTGGAGGCACACCGAAGCAGCTGAAGCTCTCCTGGGGTCCGAGGTTACCTAATGTCTAAGTCCCAGCTCTGTTTCTGGTTCTGTTTTACTGATATTTGCATGAAGATAGCTAGTTTCCTGTATGTTTTAGTTTTCATAGCAAACAATAGTTTGAATTTTGCCACTCCCGGTTTCCTACGGGCGGGAGATAGCGCTGTTATTTTTTATACTCTCAGACTACTCTCAGTTAGCAAAGACAATGACATGTGGCAGGGGGTGTCCAGCTGCCTCGGTTTCCTGTTAAGGCGGGACAGTTGGCATCCCCAATGGTGCTGTAAAATGCTTATATTAATATAACAGGTTTCATCTTTTTTATTTAAAAAAAAAAAAACAAATTAGAAAACTATTAAAAATGGATTCCATTTTTGGTAACCTACATCACAAAAAAATTGTTTAAGAGTTGAAATAAAACATATTCCAACATTGAAGGTATTGAAGGGAAAAAAAGTGACGAATGGAGGTTTGAATATGGATTTGGAGGAGGAACTCGTTGATTACTCCAGCGACCCCTTGGAGGGTCCACAAGTGTGGAAATCTTATGTTGTCAAGAAGTTGTTGGAAGGTTTTTTTGGGCCTGTTGGAGGTAATGCCCCCTGGGGTCGGATGACGTGCATAGGATATTTGGGAGGAATCAACACGTCTTGCGCTAGGACATTTCCAATGGGCCTTGCCAGTGACCAGTTTCCAAGTCTGGGAAATATTTTGGAGGACTCTAGCCAAGGGTTTACAGTCCCAGTTGCCTTGTTCTTCCAATGTTGCTAGGTGGACTGTAATATCCCCAACCAAATCTGATATAGAAAATCATATCTAACTGGTTGAGAAATTTCGTCAAACACTTTGACGGTATGTTCAATTTCCCTTAGAAAATGCCTTTTTCTTGTTGTCCCGAGTTTGATGAGGTTTTCTTATGTGTTGGCATGACATTTGAAATAATTTATGCCTCCTTATAACTCCCTAATTGTGGGCCACTATATATAATTGATGGATATTATGTTTTCTATGTGTTGGTTGATTGAAACATTTTGTCAAACACTTTGTGTGCAATGGTTGTAGCATTCATTTAAGTGTGTTTTCTGATGTATTTTGGCCCATATTTCTTCATGTAATACATAAGGAAAACACATGCAATGATGACCAAATAAATCAGAAACCAATAGCTATTAAAAGCCATAAGATAGTACCTCCAATCCTTGCTTTATTTAATATGCATTTGGTTGTCCAACATATAGTAATTTCCAGATTTGATATAAGTAATACAACAACCACTTTATTGGCCTATAATGGCTCCAAAAGCCAAGGAAATAGTGTCAATGATCCTCCTTTTCGATCCCCTAATGATGGTTGCCAAAAAGAGATGTTATATTATGCAAAATCCACAATTCCCATACCAAGAAATGTGCGCTCCTTGTTGCTTACGCCCTATTGAAATATGCACAATAAATCTAATGTAAAATCTTCATGAAATGGTTGCAATCTTGTAGATATGATGATGGCTAACTTATATGAGAATTTCCCCTCGTTGTAGATGTCAAATTTGACCACAAATCATTGGATCTCAAACCCCTAGTGCGCCCTCCTTCAGTAAATTCGCCCCAGCTCTAAGAATAAATAATATGGATGCCAAAAACCCCCAAGGGTGCCAAGAAAAGTCCCTCCAGATGAGCCAAACACAACCAACTCATATCTCTTCAAGATCTCATTCCTAGAAGCTAAATTGAACTCCTTCCTATTGGACAGTGCACCCTCTCTGCAAAATCCTCCAACAATTACGCCCTCTTTTACCAACAATGCAAGAAATGAATCTGAAACTGAAATAGAATGGCGAGAGTGGAATCTTTCACCACCTTGGCCAAGCTTGGATCAAGAACGAGAGAGTCTTTCAGTCCCTTACTGATCTCTAGGGTTTATTTAGTCAAAACCCTCAAGTATCTTGAGCTCTCTAGCCAAGAGACCATACATAAAAAATAAATCAACATGACGAGAGAATATGAGCCCCTATCTCTCCTTTATACCTTCTTTCACCTTTTTTCTTCTGAGTGACTTTTAATTCATCTTTAATATTTTCTCATAAAATCACTTTATTAATTTAATAACCTTTTTTACTTTAAAAAGTAATTTATTTGACTATAAAGCATTTATGGCCACTCAAAGTCACTTTGTATCATCTCAACCTTTAGATCTTTTCCTCCCAGTTCCAACAAGCTATTAAAATAAGGTATTTCTCCAAGAAACAATCTCCAAATAATTCCTTTAGTGCAGTTAATTAAAATATACCCAATAATAACCTTGTTTTACGGGAATCGTCGGACTGCAACAGAACCAAGGAAAAGTTGTGCGGAATGGATCTTGATGATGAAATATGATGAATAATGTAAGTTGGGCCCCATAAACTCCTCAAAACCACCTGAGCTTACTATCACCCCCAATTGGCTACTCTAGTAGGCATCCAAAAATGTAACCTAAGGGAATCCAAAAATGGGGACATTACATCGACACCCCTCCTACTGGCATATGGTCGATTCCGTCTTTTCTATTGATTTAGATCTGATCCCCCCCTCCCGAATTTCCCGATTGTCGAAGCTCTTCCCTCTCATACGTTGGGTCTTGAGGCTTGTAAGGAACTCTTGTTTTCGGATTATGGGTTTGGTCCCTTAAGCTTAGGTCCTCTCAGTGCAGGTTCAATGATTCTAAAGGCTCTCTTGGTTGATTATGGGGGTTGGATCAGTAAGGAGGCCAAGGTTTATAGGTTATTCTCTAGATCAAGTGAAAATTTGTGATTAGGGGAATGTGGTGGGGGAAAACTCACAACATATGACAAAATCTTGTGTAGATGGAGTCTACCTTTTGCAGTCTCATGGGTCGAGGCACATTAGCAGTCCTCCCAGTAAAGGGAGAAAAAAGAATAAATGCATCAAATCAAAAGCCAAGGCCTTCAATTATGTTTTTGGGGAAGACATCCAGATGAATAATGTGGTAACATGGCGAACATGTTTGTTTGGGGTTAAATCCCTAAGGGATTGGGCGGAGATGAGTTGGTCCAAGAAGCTAGGGTATAAGTCGACTATGTTGGTTTTAGCGTGGGGTTGATTTGATTTCCTTTTGAATTTAGCTAATGATGCTCAGTGGGCCTTGCACCACAACTGGAATATTAAATCAACCCCTGTAACCTTAAAAATGTGGACTTCACTCTTCGATGCCAGACATGAAAGGTTCGATGTTGCTCAAGTTTGGCTTCGTCTTCCCCATATTCCAATGGATTATTGGTCCCCCGATGTTTTCAGAGATATCAGTAATGCATTGGGGACGTTCCTAGAAACATATATGTCTTTTGAAACCATAGGAGACATGTCTATGGATCACATTTTAGTCAAAGTGAATGTGAGGGAAGGTCTTTCAGAAGAGATGGCAATCCAAAAGGGGCAAATGACCCATGTTCAATGTTTGGATTATGAGGGGGTTTCATTCTGATGTAGGAAATGTCACGCTTATGGTCAAATCGTGGAGCATTGTCAGATCCCTTTCATAGCACACTATGATATTGTTTCTCCAAAAAAGAGGGCAAAGCCCCTTATGCGCAATGAGTTTTCAATTCTTGTCCTGAAAGCATGCAAGTTCAAGGGTGCATGGATGGGGTTGCTGACCCCAAAGATGGATGAGGTTCCTTCGTCATACTTGCAGGTGGAAGGGACTGTCCCCTCTCAAGATTCTTCTATAAAGGTTCGCAAGGGAGAAGGGTCATCAAATGATGAGTTAGGCCACACCTTTGCTCCTAATTTGGGTTATTTGTCTTCGACCATTCCTTCTACTCTTTTTAAATAATTGTCTTTAAATGTGAATTTTGTTTCGCGTCTCGTGCCACCCTCCTCGACGCGTAATAAATTTCCCTTTCCTTCCTTCCCTCCTCTGAGTTCTACGGTGTGTCCATTCACATACGTTGGGCCTTCAGTCCCATCCGAAATTGCCACTATTGGCATTGAGTCGTTCATGGACTTGGAAGGGGAAGTCGTATTATACCCCTTAAGAAATGGATCAATGACTATTTATTTTCCTGTACATTCCTCTTTGGGAGGGATAGGGGCAAACCCGGGCAGTGTTCCAACAACAAAGGGAAAAGGGAGTAGATCAAACTTATCCAAGGCAGAAAACAAATCTTGCGTTGATATGGCAGTGAGAAAACAATCCTTGATTGTGCAAGTGCTTAGAGAAACTGGAGCCCCTAAAGGGGTTCCCAAAAGAAATTAGTCTCTTTTAACTGTAGGGGTTTGGTGAACCCGTAAAAAAAGTCGTCACTTCGAAGAATGGTGGAAACCATTTCTCTGGATTGTTCACTCCTTCGAGAAACGCTTGGGGATGGAGGATCTGTCAAAAAACTTCTTGAATCTCTCTTGCCCAATTGGTATTTTATCGCTTCGGATGTTCAAGGTCACTCGAGTGGTTTGGCGTTGGGGTGGAATCACAGATCTGTTAATGTAAAATTTTTATGGAGTATTGATTCAGGCCTTGGGGTAGAGATTTTTTTTGCAAGTTTGGGAGTGGATTTGCTAGTTCTTAATATCTACGTGCCTTATGTGGATCATATGCCTTTTTGGGAATTGTTTTTGGGGAAATCCTTCGTGAATACCAAAGAGATTATCATTGGGGGAGATATGAATTTTTCGCTTGGGGATACTGAATTGTGGCGACCCAGGGCACAAATGGACTCACTAATGGATTTTTTCATACACAAGTTTGAGTAGAAAGGTTTTTTCGATATATAATCGATAAATATTAAACTGACTTGGCTAATCAAAAGGACTGGTGAAGCCCATATAGCCAAACGGTTGGACAGATTTTTGGTCTCAAAATATGTTTCATAAATTTAAGGTCTTATGAGGCAGTGGGTCATTGTGGAGTTAGTAGTGGAGGAGAATCAAATCTTTTCCCGGTCGTCCTGGAGATGAAGGGAAGGGGACAAAAGCTTATTAGTCCTTTCAAATTCAATGTGGGGTTGTTAAAAGATGATTGCTTTCAGTATTTGGTTAAAGGACTTTGGACTCCTTTCAATCCTTCCTCAAGCGAGCCAGGTGTGGTCTAGTTTGCTACAAACCTCAAAAAGGTCAAGCAGACAATTGTTGGTTGGGCTCACCCAAAAAAGGTTCAAGAGGAGTTGGAATTAAAGTCAGTGGAAGAGGCCCTACAAGCTATCTATGATTTTGAAGGAGGAGGATTCAACTCGAATGATTCGAAGGAGGACCTCCTGGTGCTCAAAGGAAGCTCTTGCAGGAAAAAGAGGCGGCTTGGAAATTAAAAAGAAAATCTATATGGATTAAATGTGGGGATGAAAACACAAAGTTCTTCTAGGCCTATGCCAAGGGGTGCCATATGAGCAACACAATCTGGAGTCTGCCTGACCATAATGGAACCCCAATCACTTCCTTTGAAGGGCTTGTTAGCATGGGAATAGATCATTTCCATACTTTGTTTAAGGTGCAAGAAGCCACATCCATTGTAGAGATAGTTTGAATTGCACAATTATTGCATAGTTTTGTAAATGAACAAGACAATAGAGCATTGATGGCGAAAGTGTCTGGAGATGAGCTTTTAGAAATCCTCCATAGCTTCCAAAAAGACAAGAGTCTTGGGCGAGATGGATGGCTTGTTGAATTCTTTCTTGGCATGTTTGATATTTTGGGGATGTACCTCTTGAGAGTTGTAGAAGAGTCTCAAACTTTCTCAAACTTTCAAAAACACACATGCTCCCTTCAACTCAACTTATATTGCTTTGATCACCAAAACCAATTTTCCATATTCCTTCGACTATTTTAGGTCGATTTCTTTATGCAATGGGATTTATAAGGTGGTGGCAAAGGTGGTAGCTAGGAGATTAAAGATGATTCTTTCAAAATCTACCTCTTGTGATAAATTTTAATTCTTAGCAAGTCGACAAATTCATGAAGCAATTGGAGTAGCCCAAGAAGTCTTACACAATATCAGGACCAAGAATACCAAAGGAGTGGTGGCCAAAATTGATCTCTCGAAAGCCTATTACAGGGTAAATTGGCTTTATATCTAACCGTTTCTAACTCACCTAGGGTTTCAAATAGCTTTCATAAATTGGGTTATGAGTTGTATCATGTTTGTGTCTTTTGTAGTGTTAATTAACGAAGTTGCCTCCCCATTTTTCCATGGTGAGAGAGGCTTGAGGCAAAGCTGCCCCATATCCGCATTGTTGTTCCTATTGGTTGAAAAATGTCTTAGCTGAGAATTTGGAGAATCCAAGAGAGTGGGTATTTTCAAAGGTATATATATCTCACAATTGATGTACATTTCTCACCTCCTATTCGTCGATTACATTCTCATTTTTTGTAATGACTCTCATCGAGACATTGAAAAATTAGCTAGTTCTTTGGACCTGTTTTTCCACGTGAAAGGTATGGTTATAAATGAAAGAAAATCCTCCCTTACTTGTCTAAATATGGAATTGAATGAAGAACACTTTTTATAGGATTCTCTCCAATGTGCGAAGACAAAATTCAACGAGGGCCTCAAATACCCAAGTTTTCATTTGAAACCAAACAATTACAAGAAGGATGAATGAATGTGGCTTCTTGTTAAACTGGAAAAGAGATTATAGTCATGGAGTCATAAGTGGATATCCAAATCAGGTAGATTGGTGTTGGTTAAATCAATTTTGGAGGTCATCCTGATTTACTGGATGTCATTGGCATGGATCTCGAAAGGCATCTTAGAGAGAGCTCGTAGGATGTGCTTCCAATTTTTTTGGAGTGGCCACAAAGACCACTTTGTGAAGCCTTGGTTCTAATGGAACATGATAACCATTATGGATTCTCTCGGGGGCTGGGGGCTTAAGAACGTCTTTCTTTTTTCAAAATCTCTAGCTGCAAAACGAGTCTCGTGTTTTATCTCTTCCAAAAACCTATGGACCAGTGTAATTGAGCAAGAGTATATTGCTCTAGCCTCTATCATGGACTATATTCAGAAGCCAAACAAAAAACAAGCCAATATTTCAAATATCTAGAAGGCAGTAATACACTCTTTTGATCTCATTAGGGATTGTTTAGCCAAACGTGTTGGAAATGGTCGAAACGTGTGGATTGGATTAGATCCCTAGTTAGGTTGTGGATGGAATCATATTTTATCTCTAGTTGTTGTAACTTCCCTACATGAGCAAGGATTTATTCATCTAAATCAAGTTGTGGACCCTCTTACTACAAATATTTGGCATCACGGATGGTTTTCGACTCATCTTCTAGGCTTCCAGGGAGATGAATCAAGAAGTTGGGATTCATATACAAACACGCTTCGCTCCTCTCATATCCATCTTATGGACAAAGATGATGAATTGATCTAGGCGCTCAATTTAGTTGGTGTCTATACACCAAAATGTGGGTATGTACAACTCAATATTGAACTGATGTAAAGAGAGCCGAAATGGTGGTGGAATCGTCTATGGAAATTCAAATGCCCGTCAAAATATCACCTGCTAATGTGGTGTGTTTTTGAAAATAAATTACCCACCTGGGACAAATTATAAAAGCAATGAAAAGTAGGTCCAGGTTGGTGTGCTCTTTTCAAAGCAAATGAGGAGACGGTCGATCATATTTTTTTGACTTGCCCATTTTCATAAGCGGTCTGGCTAGAATCCTCTGGGTTACTTGGTCACAACTGCATTTGGCAAGGTCCCTCAGTGGAGAATGCTTTAGAAGTATGGATTTAAAATGATGCAAACCATATTTATAAAGGGCTCCCCCTCATCACAGGGTGGGGTCTATGGGTTTCTAGGAATTCCTCTATCTTTAATGACAAGCATGCAACCCCATAATTGATTGCATCCCAGGGAGTAAGCATCCTTTCTTTATTCCCATGAGACAAAGGGGAACCTAGAGCCACAATCATTATCAAAGAACGTATTAACAAAACTCAGGCGTGGGAATTTTTCGATGGTGCTTCCCAGGGTGACCTGAATACATACGAAGGCGAAGGGGTGTTGTACCTTTTAGATTCCCATCATTTCAAACTAAAAATGGGCTTGGGAGGAGGGACAAACAATTACGTTGAATTAATGTCTTTGAAATTGTCGCTACTATTTCCTTTAGAAAAAGGTTTTAGAAGTATTCAAAATTTTGGTGATTCAATGATTGTTTTGAACTGGGTAAAAGTTGTTCAAAGATGTCACAATATTCGACTAGCTCCTTTGTTAGATGAAGTGGTCTTCTAAAAAGTATTTTTTATTACTTTACTGGTCAACATGTCTATAGAGAGTGCAATGTTGTCACTGATGCTCTTTCTAAAGAAGGCATACAACTGGATTATGATCGTTGGCTCATCACATAAGACATCCTTGGTGACCATTATGAGTACTTTCATAGACCCTTCCACAAAGGGCCAAGGCTCTTATTTGATCCTCCTGCTTGATCATGAATCCTTCAGCGATATCTAGATATCTTATGATGAATATAACAATTTATATTGGATGTATTTAGTCACATGTAAGAGACAATGTAAGGAACAATAGTTCTACTTTTTTTGATAGTTTGGGAAACTTTATGGACAGACACAAACTCTTAACCATGTTTCATACTTTTGAATATATGCATAGACATATATCCACAAAATGTGATTTTGTACTTTATCATAAAGTAATAAAATTACACTTTTTTTCCAAGAGGAAAAAAAATTGTATTCCAACATTAATTAATTCATCCCACTTGTTGCACATAATTAAACCATCTTTGTCATCGATCCTCTCAAATACATGTCGCTAATTAGAATACAAATCCGAAGATAAATCATAGTCCTTTTAACCTACATTGTAAAACAACAACAAGTATATTGCATATTGTTCTCCTCTATCACCATTTTTCCTAAAACAACCAACGTTTAAAAGCAAAAAATCTTAGAAGCTACAACATGCTACTATCATAAGAGATATAAACAAAATCAAGTTTGTTTATGATATATTTATCTCACATGTTCCATGCTTGTTTCTCTGTTTGTATGGCTTAACAAGAACACGAGCACCGCAAACATAGTGAGCATTTCCAGTTAGTATTAATTTGATAGTCTATGGGACAACATATGTTATAAAGAAAAACATATGCTTTTGTTGTTAAGGAATTCTCACATCCTCTATAGGTCTATATATCCTTAAAAGCGAAACAACACCAATCATTTCAGTTTCCTCAAACACAACCAATTTTTAGTTTATAGACAATTTAAAATAAATTTTATTTTTAACACGCTATTTTTTATGGCAGAAACTTGCACCTAGTGTCAATTAGTAACAAACTCTAGCATTTCATGTCAATGGAAGGATGTCGAACCCTAATAAAACTATATTAGCTACCACTTTGTCCCACCATAGAAGCCACATTGGATAATATAATAGAAACTGATAGAACATACCTAAAATAGTTGGAAACATCCTTCGCGATGAAGGTGCTCTTGGCAAGAAATGTCATGTAAATTTGATGGGATATAGAACTGACACAACTGAAGTAGTAGGGAACTCGTTTACATGGCCTATAAGTTGTGAATCTATTAACATCCTCTACCAAAACAATGGCATGCTAGCAATGATGCTTATTATGTTCTTCATGTCAGGAAACGAGGAACACTTCTACACTAAACCTAGTAGAGGAGAGGAAGAAAGATTTAATCAAGAAAGTAAGTGACAAAGAAAACACAGTACATAGATATTTTACCCTAGAAACCCAAACCAGGGAAACCAACATTCCTTGAGCGTTTTTCTGTCTTGTTGTCTTATTAATTCATAATAAAAGGTTGTGTTAGCACATAAAGTTGTCATGGGTCATATGTAGTTATTGTTAAAACCTAGGTCTACACCTCTGTTGAGTCTCTCTCTTTTCTGCATACCTTCCTATAAGTTTTCCCTCTTCTGGTTGATAAAGTCAAGCTGGTCAAGTATGTTGTATGTGCAGGGAAGAACTATAATCAAAATGCAACATTTAGAGTAGTCCACTTTGGGATTGAAATACAAGCAAATGGGTGGGTTCAATTTTCAACGGTGCAGATCCCATGTGAAGTTTAGATTAACGACTCTCGTGCAGTCAGAGTTGCAAAATTGCACAATAATTAACAACCAGACAGAAGCTTCGAAAGACTGAAGTCCCGAATTAATGAGAGGTTGCCATGTCAATTGGTGAAAGTTACTTCAGGAGATTTCCATCCAAACATCCCGAAGTCCCAAAGTGACGTCGGCCTGCCACGTCGCTTCAGGCCCTACCACTCCACGGGTGTTTTTCAACTCAACACATGGCACTTATCCGTCGAGGACGCATAACATTCATTTTAGGCTACCACGTCACTTTGGGCCCGAACCACTCCGGGAGTTTTTCATGCTTCACAATCCAGAACTCCCGAAGCCTGAAGTTCTGAAGTGTCGAAGACACATGGCGCTCATCCATCAGTAGTTTTTACAACACAATGATGTCAGGCCACCACGTCAGATTCGAGAGATCGTCCTCCAAGAGATATTCTTGCTCGACATTCAGAGCTACGAAGTGCCAAAATTGGCTCCATCTCTAAACATAGTTAAAAGGATTCTAGAGTTGGCAGATGGATAAAATTTAGCAGAGGCGCCAAAAGCAGGGCGTTCCTAGATCGCGAATTGCAACAAGATCAATGACCATGCTTCATTGCGGGGACATAACATGCTCGAACGTTAAAATTATTGAGCAGTCCTACAATCAAAACCATGGTATAGCGAAGGAGGTAAGTGGCAGTTCATGGTGGATTGCGGGGGTCAGAGCGGTATGGATCCAAACCGCCCTTGGCAACTTCTGCAATCACGTGCTTATATAGGGTCCAATCCGAGAGAAGCGCGTGGCAACAAACTAGGCATTAGGTCTTGTCCCGATCCCAAGGAGAAATCAGTCAATGAAAGAAGGACCGGTGGTTGAACAATCGACTACCCCCTTAAATGAAAGCATGGAGGGTCTGGTCAAGGAGACAGAAAACTATCAGCCCGAAGTACCACAGAGGGCAGTTTTTCCTATAGGCCCACATTGACCAGAGTTTCCTTCTGACAGAAGGAACAAGACAGACAAGAGAAGACACACGACACTGGAGAAGAGGCACCCAAGCAACAAGACTTGTCATTCATTTTTTGTTGCCAACAAGCTCCTTGATTTTAGCAGTTTGTTAGATTTGTTGGTACATATGTTAAACTTGTAGATTTTTGTGGAGAATCCTAGGATAGGAAGGCCATCTCACACTTTGAGTTGTGGTCTTCTGTTTTGATTATAAATACATCAGAGGAATGATATGAGTGGGGGTTTTGGCCCAAGACCGGAGGAAGTTTTGAGAAATTTTTATGACTGTATATTTCAGTTTGTAAGTCGAAGGGGCATATAGTTGTAAATTGTATGTTATTGAATATTCATATGAGTTGTTTCATCAAATTTGTCTTGTATGTTCTAAGTTCTATTCTTCATCTTGTTTGAATGTATTGTTGATTTTAAGGATTAAAATTTACCTTTGATCGATAGATTATTGATGCAGTAGAGGATCTACTATAAGCTTGCCTATCTATCATTGTTTACTATTCAGACACATCTAAATTCTCTTTCCATAGAGGATCTCTGCTTAGCGAATATTTGTCTTTATGTTATTATCTTATTATTCTCTTCATCATTATACAAATCTTTTGTCTGATAGGGAGCTTAAATGCCTTCAATGAGCAAATTGTTTATGACTCCATAGCCCAATGGTCCATCACTGATCTGCAGTGATATCTGTTTTCTTTTCCTTTCTTTAAAGTCTTGTTGATCCACCTATTCAAACCATTTTAATCCATTTACATTTTGATGGGTACAGGGCTTATCCTCTAGCAGTCTACGGGTGACTCTCAGTGCTAACAGGTTACATGTTTAAACTTGCTCCACACCTAGGACACAATCGAAATCACACCTTATTACTTTACACAAGAACAACCATCTAGCCAATTCGACTCGAATCTACATGACCAACAACCTCTACAAATTTCATCTATGGGTAATTATCCATTAGCTCTCTTACAACATTACAACTCGCCTTATTTATATGGTTTATAGTAGGAAAAACCCCAAATAAAAGGTGCCCAAAAATGGTTACAAATCCACGCAAATCATTGGCTACAAATCCCGTGAATCTTTGGATTTTGTTATAGTCGACTACCAAGTCGGATTACCAGTCAACTACCAGTTGGCCTTCATTCGGTCTTCAATCGGTTGCCACATGCCTGCCTGTTGACCTCTTCAACTTGTTTTCAATGTCTTTACTACCTCGACCTTTGACTTTGACTTTACCTGAACGAACCACCTCGACCTTCGAATTGCTGTCGATTCCTTCAACTTCGACTGTTAATCGATCCACCTCGACTGGACTTTCACTGCAAAGAATATGACAACCCAACATTATCCGACTTGTTGTTTTCTTTGCTGAAACCGAGAGACCTTTGAACTTGATTTGGATTTATGAGCGGAACAAAATGAATACAATAACACAGAGATATGGAGAACAACAACAGATATCTAATGAACAATAACTTCTATTGAATAAATAAAATAGGATGAAACTGTAAAAGTGCAGAACTGAAAACAACTTGCTTGAATGGTGGTAGTTATCTCTGAGAAGAGAAGTGGCTGCTATGCGCATCCGTCTGAGCAAAATGATTCCAATGAGGCTCAAGAGGCATTTTTAACATTACTCATGAATTCCAAAACCCTAGACATCCAAAAACCTAACCCTAGGAGATGAAACGACAAAAGTTATGTGGGCCTGTATGGGTAAGTTGGTACCTCAACTTCCCGGGGTCGTAATTTTTGCATACAACCTCTGTTTTAGGTGTGTGATAGCCCATTGGAAAGGTATTTTAGAGAACTACACATTTTGTTGTCAAAATTTGACTTTCTCCATAGTTTGACTATGGCAAGCCAAAAAAACATTGTTTAGGGCTCCAAACGACCCTGAAAGTACATAAAGATGTACTGACATGAAAACTTCCAAAATAAGCTAGTTGGATGAGGTGGGCGGCCACCAATCTCCACTTGGAAACTGTGTAGGGCTTTAGACAACCTCAGAAGTGTAGAACCCACAATTATAAAGAATTACATAAAAACGTGTTGAACTAAAAACTGTCAAGAGGAGCTAGTTGGTATAGGTGGGTGGCTACCAATATCCACCTAGATCAATTACGAAGAATTACATAAGAACGTGTTGAACTAAAAACTGTCATGAGGATCCAGTTGGAATAGGTGGTTGGCCACCAATATCCACCTTGATCAGTCCTCCCCCCTTAGGAAGCAATGGTCTCTGTTGTGTTGAGTTCCCCCATCAGGTGAGGAAACTTCTGTTGAATTGGCCCCGGGTGAGCCACTTACCTTGGTGTAGGAGCTGCCCTGCCTTGACAACTCGATAAATTTGGATCCTCTGTTGGTGAGTGCCCTTGACCTGTGTGTCCACTATCTGATCAATGGATGCTTGTTCCATGCAGTCAGGGTTGAGGTCTGTTGGTGTCAATTGTTCTGCAATCTCTGAGGTGTCCAATAATGGTGAAAAATATGGCCGAAGGAGGTCCAGATTGAACATTGGGTGCAAGCCAAGGAAGAGTGGAGTGTTGAGCTCAAAATCATTGCTACTCACAGCCTTGGTGATAGTGTAAGGCCCATAGCGAAGTGGGTGGCACTTCTAATGGTGCCCTATAAGGCGCTCTTTCTGCAAATGTAACCAGACCTTGTCTCCCACCTGAAACTGGTGCGATACCTGGTGTTGATATTGGAGTTGCTTGTACTTAGCATTGGCTTTCTGCAAAATCTCATGGACCTGTTGGCAGATGTCCTGAATCTGCTCAATGAATCTGGTGGCTTTGTTGACCTCATAATGAATATGGGAAGATTCTTCATTTATTGTTGCAAGAGGTAGTGCAACATCAATAGGACCCAAGGGTTGGAATCCTATCCCTACCTGAAATGGGCTATAGTCAGTGGAGCTATGGAGAGCCATGTTGTAGCTTTGTTGAACAGAGGGAAGACTCTCATACCATGTACGCGGATGCTTAGAGTTTTACATGCGCAGGATGTGCACAATCATCTAATTGATGACCTCTGTCTAGCCATCGATTTTGGGGTGGAAAGCAGTGGATTTAGTGAGCTTGGTGTCCAACAGTGACCAGAGACTCGACCAAAATGTGTTGAGGAACTCGTTATCCCACTCTGAGGTGATGGTATGTGGTATCCCAAAATGGACCCACACCCGTTCGAATAAGAGCTTGGTAGTATCTGTCGTTGTGATACTCTTCTTATAGGATGTGATAATGGCCATCTTCGAAAACCGATCAACCACCACAAATACATAATCATTGTCATGCTTGGTGGATAGAAGGCCAGGCATGTAATCCATCGAGATGGATTCCCAAGGCCTCTCGGGAGTAGGAAGAGGGGTGTATAAGCCTTGATTCTTGATGGTTGGCTTGGAAATGGCACATGTAGTGCAAGATATGATATACTTGTTGATGTATTGTCGAAGTTTTGGCTAATAAAAATGTTTCTATAGAATGACCACAATTTTCTCCACGCTAAAATGTCATGCCATCTGATTGTAGTGAGCCTCCCAAATTAGCTTTGCACGTTCACTTGTGGGAACACAAAGGTGGCCTAGATGGCATAACATTCCATCCTGGATGTGAAAATCGGTGACATTCGCTCCTGTACCCAAGAACTAATAGGTGGTGGTGAAATCAAGGTCACACTAATAAAGTTGGGGCCACTCAAATGACTCATGCCTAGAAGAATGGAGCATTGTGGTGAGTGCATCAACAAGAGGGCGACTGAGGTAGTCAACGACACGATTTGTGCTCCATGTTTTATACTTTATGTTGAGATGGAATTGTTGTAGGTATGTGGACCACTTTTGATGGCGGTCGTTCTGCAACTTCCCCTATGTCTGTATGAACTACAGAGGGTTGTGATCAATGTGGATGATTGTCTCATTTCCTAGAATGTAATGCTCCCATTGACGTCAGACTTGCACAATGAAATACATTTCTTTGTCATAGGTGGGGTGTTTGTGAACAGTATCTGAGAGTGTCTCACTATAGTATGTTACTGGATGACCATGCTAAGTGAGGACTGCTCCTACAACATAGTCGGAGACATTAGTCTCAATCTCGAACAATTTTTGCAGATCAGGTAAGGAGATTATTGGAGTTAAGCACAAGCAATGCTTCATATCATCAAATGCTTGTTGTTGTGCCTACCCCCATGTGAACTTTTCCTTGCCACCACCCTTGGTTACTTGGTTGAGGGCCCATGCAATATGGGAAAATCCAAACATGAACCTTCGGTAGAAGTTGGCAAATCCCAAGAAGCTTCAAGGCTCGTTCAGTGTGGTCGGGGCTAACCAATCACGGGTGACTTGGATCTTAGCTGGATCCACATGTACCCCATGCTCATCAACATTGTAGCCCAAGTATTAGACCTTGTTCATGCCAAAGGAGCATTTTTCCAAGTTGGCATATAGCTTGTGTTGCCGCAAAGTGCTCAAAACCTATTAAATATGTTGCATGTGCTCCTCCCAAGTTATATTGAATATGGGGATTTCATCCAGACATACCACCACAAAAGAGTTGGTGAAGGGTCTCAATACATCAACCATCAATCTCATGAAATTTGTTGGTGCATTTGTTAAGCCAAACGGCATGACCAACCATTCAATGATACCTTCTTTAGATTTGAAAGTTGTCTTCCATATATCAGTTGGTTCGATGGGAACCTGGTGGTAGCCAGAATTCAGGTCAATCTTGTTGAAGAACTTTTCCCCCTTGAGTTGGTGAAGAAGGTCATTAATTCGGGCAATTAGGTATCGGTTCCGGACTGTGATTTTGTTTAATGCTCTCTAATCAATGCAAACCTTCCATGCCCCATCTTTATTCTACACCAATACAATTGGTCTTCCACAAGGGGAGGAGTTGGGTCGGATGTGCCCCTTTTGAAGCAGCTCTTCGGTCTGGGGCTTGATTTTGTCATTTTCTATCAAGGAGCAATGATAGACTGGTCCATTAGGCAGTGGTGCATCGGGGGTTAGATCAATTTGATGCTTGACTTGGCAGTGCATCGGTATACTCTGGTGGGTGAGGAGAATATGTCTATGTACTCTTCCACAATCCCGTCCACTTGCTTTTGCTACAAAGAGAGGATCTGTGTAGAGGTCACGGATGTGGTGGTGACCTTCTACTTAGTGCAAGCATGGTTGACAAAGAAGACGAACTTCTTGGTCTGTGAAATGACCTTACTGCATTGCTTAGCAGAGATTAAAGAAATAGTGGTAGGCGGTGCTACCTCCGGTATCCTGTACAATTGTCTACCTAAAATAATAATAACACTGTGGGGTCTAGACTCATACACAACATGTCGCTTCCAAAAATATGGTTGGCCTAAAAGAACATCACAAACTTCAAGGGGAGAAATATCACATAATACCTTGTATTTGAAGGGCTTGATGTTGTAGGGCAGATGAAACTGTTGGTTGATGCGGAGATCTCGTCCTGGGCGAAGCCGACCGATGGTGTAGGGATGCGGGTGCGGTGTTATTGGCAGGTCCAACCGCTTAACGACCTCTTCTGAAATCAGGTTCTTCTGACTACCGCTATCGACAATGAAATGCAACGGAGTCCCCTTTACCCACATCTTTGAGTGAAAGAGGTGTTACCCTTCCTTTGGTTCTTCTAGTTCACTTGCTTGGACCTTGGTGGTAGTGACAATGGCACTGGGTTCGACATCAATGATCCGCTTCCCACTTTTGGATTTGATTTGGAGTCAGAATCAACCTCTGACTTAGAAGCTTTCATCTCGACCACCAGTGACTGCTTGGAGCGACATTATGTGGTGTTGTGCCAAGGGATTTTATGGTATTCACACCATTTTCATGTGTCCTTCTTCGAATTATTATTACCCTTCTTGGGTTGGGGCTTGGACAGGTTGTCCTAAGAGCGACCATCTTTTCTCTATCCCTTGTTTTGTGGGTTGGGGCCACCTTTGCCCTGCTTCGACTATGAGGAGTTTACAGAACCAAACTCTCGCCTTTTCTGCTAAAATTTTTGCTCGATCTTGACAACATATCTATAAGCCACACCTAATGATCTGATGTCCTAACATTACATTTTTGTTTGAATGTATCTATGTAGACAGTCGCAGTATTTGAGCACCATATGTCATTCAAAGTCTTTGACACCCAATTTGGTGCAAAATATCGGTGAAATCTGGCACAATCTGGTCCCTTTCATAATGCATCATGGTCCATCTTGTGTATTGGTCCTCATAGCTTCCAAAAAGGTATTATTGTTCTTTAATGGCATCCCTGAAGGAATCCCATGTGGGGGCGACCAAAAATATTGCAGATTCCTCTATTGCCCTTTGCTCAGAGTAAGTATCCCACCAGTCCTTAACATGGGGGACGACCTTGAGGACTGCAAAAGTAATCTTATCCCTGTCAGAAAAATTGTGGATCGAAAAATACCCTTCGAGCAAATTCAACCATTTATCTACAACATCTGCATCTATCAGTCCTTCAAATAATGGAATATCAAAATTGTATTGTACCTTGAAGGGGGTTGCATGGACGCTTGATGAAGATGCGTCTCATGTGGGCAGCCACCGAAGGATCTGTGCAAAGTTGTCCATCTTTAGTTCCTTTATCGTGCAAGGGATTCCTTGAGCAACATTTTAAAAGGATCTCATGCTCCATCTTATTTCTTCTCGTCCCCCATGGGTTGTTTTCCGGCTTGGCGTGGCTGATCTTGCAAAGGATCGACTGGTTCGAGTCCCAACTTCTTGTACCCAAATCTTGTCGGGGACATGCATGAAGAAAAATAAATGAAAAGCAGACCGCTCTGATACCACTAATCCAGATTTATGAGCAGAACAAAAGGAATAACAGATTGAATATAATAATACAAAGATATGGAGAACAAAAATAGATATCTAGTGAAAAATAAATTCTACGGAATAACTAAAATAGGTTGAAATTGTAAAACTGCGGAACCGAAAACAACTTGCTTGAATGGTTGTAGCTATCTCTGAGAATATATGTTGCTGCTACATGCATATGTATGAGTAGGTAGAATTATTACAATGAGGCTCTAGAGGCATTTTTAACATTACTCATGAATGCCAAAACCTTAGACATCCAAAAACCTAACCCTAGGAGATGAAACGCCAAAATTTATGTGGGCCCCGATGGGTAAGTTGGTACCTCAACTTCTCGGGGTCGTAACTTTTGCATACGACCTTCGTTTTAGGCACGTAATAGCTTGTTGGAAAGGTCTTTTCAAGAAATACACATTATTTCGTCAAAATCTAACTCTGTCTATAGTTTGACTGTGGTAAGACCAAAAATAAATAAAAATAAATAAACATTGTTTAGGACCCCAAAATGACCCATGAAGTATAGAAAGATGTACTGACATGAAAACTTCCAAAATAAGCCAATTGGATTAGGTGGGCGACCACCAATATCCACCTGGAAGTTGTGTAGGGCTTCAAACATCCCCAGAAGTGTAGAACCCACAATTACAAAGAATTACAGAAGAACATGTTGAACTAAAAACTGTCAAGAGGAGCCAGATGGAATAGGTGGGTGGCCACCAATATCCACCTGAATAAATTACAAAGAATTGCATAAGAACATGTTGAACTAAAAAATATCAATATGAGCTAGTTGGAATAGGTGGGTGGCCACCAATATCCACCTGGATCATAACTCTCATTCACAGACCCAAGGTAGCAATGCCCATTGCCTCTCTACACCAAGAGAACTTCACAACACTCATAAACTTGGTCAAAACGTTTGCTATGTTTTCCAATGTGTCTACTTTCTCCAACAACACCTTGTTTCTTTTCACCATGTCTCTCACAAAATGGTATTGTACATCAATGTGCTTAGTCTTAGAATGATAAGCTGGGTTCTTTTCCAAAAATATTGCGCTTTGACTGTTGCGACTTATCTTCATAGCTCTCTGCTCAAACATGATTCCTTAACACAACCTTTGCAGCCATACTGCTTCTTTGCTTCCATGAGTGGATACCATGTATTCAACTTTTGTTGTTGATAGGGATACGACTACCTATCACTTACTCATCCAGTCGATTGCTCCACCGAAGATTTTGAACACATATCCACTAGTCGACCTACGTCGATCCAGATCTCCAGCCCAGTCGACGTCAACAAAGCTGTGTACATTTAATTCATTGTCACCTCCAGGTTTTCCTTGGTAGCATACAGAATAATATTTTGTGCCACACAAATACCTAAATACTCTCTTGACAACTGTCCAGTGCTCCTTCCCAGGTGTCGACATGTATCTACTCACCACTCCCACTACATGGGCAATGTCTGGTTGAGTGTAGACCATCGCATACATTAGGCTACCAACAATACTTGCATAGGGAACACATGTCATGTCCTTTATTTCCTCCTATGTCCCTAGACATTGTTCAACAGTTAACCTTTCTCCCACAGTAATTGGCACCTTCACAGGTTTACAATATTGCATGTTGAAACATTTCAAGATTGTTTCAATATACTTCATTTGGTTCAACGAGAGCTTTCTAGCTGCTCGATCTCTCTTAATCTCCATTATGAGAATGAATTTTGTTGCACCGAGATCCTTCATGTTGAACTTGCAGGATAGTTGATTCTTCACTTCCTTTATTGTGTTCATGTTGTTTCCAATCAAAAACATGTCATCGATAAACAATGATACATATATGAAATGACCACCTTCTTCTTCAGAATATATGCAGTGATTAGTTTTTCTTCTCACAAACCCCAAATGAAGGATGTATGTGTCGAAATTTCGGTACCACATCCTTGGTGATTTCTTTAGACCATAAAGCGATCTTTTCAGTTTTCACACCAAATCTTTCTTTCCCTTTGCTACAAATCCTTCGGGTTGTTTCATGTAGATTTCCTCTTCCAATTCCCCGTGTAGGAACACTATCTTCACATCCATCTGTTATATTTCTAGATCAATTGATGCAGCCAGAGACATTGGTACTCTAATGGAAGTTAATTTTGCGACAGGGGAAAAAATATCACCGAAGTCGGCTCCTTCGACTTGGAAATATCCTTTCACTACCAGTCGAGCTTTGAATTTCTCGACTTGACCTGTTGCGTTCATCTTCTTCTTGAATACCCATTTGCTATCGATAGGCTTTCTTCCACTCGATAATTTGACTAGGTTACATGCCTCATTCTTGTGCAAGGATTCCATATCTTCGACCATGGCATCCTTCCAAAGGTTTCCCTCTTCTGAGTCGACTGCCTCCCCAACCGACTTGGGCTCATCGTCGGTGGAAGTTAACACAAATGCGGAACGAATGTCGGGTGGAATATACCTTTCGACTAGTTTTCTTACTCGTTTTGACCTCCTTGCAATCGGGGTTAGTTGTTCTATGTCTCCTTCTAATTCAATTGACTCATCTAAATCGTCTTCTTCATTCTTCAGTTCAAATCACACCTTCTCTAGATTATTCTCAGTCTGAACAATTTCTTCAGGCTCAGACTTACTTCTGACTTCTCTGAAGACCACATCTTGATTGTACATTGTTTTCCTTGATGCAGGATCCCAGAGCTTATATCCTTTCATTCCTTCTTTGTATCCAACAAAAATACACTTGATTTCCTTCTTGTCCAGATTGCTCCCATTTTCCTTGGGAACATGCACAAATGCATCACAGCCAAATACTTTGAGACATGAAACCGAAGGCTTTTTACCTGACCATACATCATGTGGATTTGTGTCGACTTGCGCTGACGAAGGATACATATTCAATAGGTATTTTGCCGTGTCAACTGCTTCCACCTAGAATTCTTGTGCGAGCCCAACACCATTGAGCATGCTCCTTTCCTTGTCCATTAATGTTATGTTCATTCTCTCAACAACTCCATTCTGTTGTGGGGTATATGGTGTGTTATTTTGGCGTGTTATGCCACACTGCTTGTAGAACTAATCAGATTCTTTTCCACATAATTCACCACCATTATCAGTTCTCAACAACTTAATCTTCTTATCTCTGTGGTTTTCTACAAGAGATTTAAACTCTTTGAATTTCTCGAAAACCTATGATTTATTCCTCAGGAAATATATCCATGTCTTCCTGGAAAAATCATCTATGAAGGAGACATAATACAGGGATCCACCAAGTGAAGGCACTGAAACATGGCCAAACACATCACTATGAACCAATTCTAGAATCTCATTTTCCCTTATCAGCCCGGATGGGAACCTCACTCGACTTTGTTTTCCATATATAGAATGTTCACAAAAGTCGACTTCTAAATTACATGCAGGTAATTCTTCGACCATACCTTTGTCATGCATAGATCGAAGTCCTTTTTCTTCAATGTGTCCCATCCTCTCGTGCCATAGCATGGTCGGGTTGAATTTATGATGACTTTTTGAGTCAGTTTGAATCGACTCAGCTCAAGTAAAGTCGAGTCGACTTCAGGAACAACGATGTTGTTTCATCCAGTTGAGTCGACACTCCCTGGTAACTTGTATAGGGTTCCAATCTGAACTCCTTTCATTAATACCATTGCACCTATGACCATCTTGCACGAATCCTTCTGAAATAGAGTGTGCACCGCTACATCACTCATCTTGCTGACCTATATCAGGTTTCTTGCCAAACCCATAATGTGTAGCACACCTAGAAGGGTTCTACTCCTCTCATCTTGTAGTATCAGTTGAAATCTTCCTCGTCTGACAATTTTGGTTGTCGAGTCATCCCCCAAGAACACGTCTCCTCCTTTATATTGTTCATATTCTTAGAACCATTCTCTATGTGGTGTCATATGATAGGATTCCCCTAAATCGATCAACCAAACATCTTGATCCGACTGTGTATTGGTTGACACCAGGTACACATCACCTCCCTTATCTAGAGTCTTCTTTCTCTCAATCGACTGCTTCTCGTCGGATCATGTACTGTCTTCCATTATCTTTGACTTGCAGTCCCTTTTGTAATGCCCAACTTTACCGCATTTCCAACATCTTGTCGACTGAACAATGGATTTAGATCGACCCTTCGACTTATACTTTCTACCGGAGAGTTTTCCTTTATCTCTGTCAACCGGTCGACCTCTCACCTCTAAAGCATCTTTGGTCGATCCTTCCATGTTCTTCCTTCTCATTTATTCAGACAATAGAGATGCAACCACGTCTTCTACCGCCAATTTTGTTGTATTACACCCTATAGCCATGACTAAGCTACCCCGAGAGTTTAGAAAAGAACATAATAGGATAATACATTTCTCCTCCTCAGTGATTTTAATATCCACTATAGATAACTCGCTTATAATGGTATTAAACGCATTTAAATGCTTAGTCACCGAAATGCCCTCATTCATCTTCAGAAGATACAATTTATTTCAAAGAAACAACTTATTTACCAGAGATTTCAACTCGTACAAGCTCCCCAACTTGTCCCACAGTTTCTTGGCTGAATCTTCACCCGAGACATTCAGCAGTACCAAATCTGCAAGAAAAATTCGAATCATACTCCTTGCTCTTCTCTCGATTTTCTCTCCTTCTTCCATTGACAAACCTGTTAGCATGGCACCTGAACATAATGTTGCCAATTATTCTCAATCTACAAGGATATATTCAATTTTAAGCTTGCAAAGCTCAAAATTCTGGCCATTGAATTTGTCGATCTCTATTCTCGAGTTGCTTGCCATTCTTTAACAGAAGCTTTAAAGATTTCTAACTTATGACTCTTACTGAACTTAGGGTTTTGCTCAAATCCAAGTTTTTTAAACCAAGCTTTGATACCACATGTTGGGAAATGAGGAACACTTCCACACCAAACCTAGCAGAAGAGAGGAAGAAATATTTAATCAATAAAGTAAATAATAAAGCAAACACAAGGTACACAGAGATTTTACCCTGGAAACCCAAACTGGGAAAGCCAACATTCCTTGAGCGTTCTCCTCTCTTGTTGTCTTATTCATTCATAATAAAAGTTTACATGTCTAACCTTGGTCCACACCTAGGACACAATCGACATCACACCTGCTTGTTTTACACAAGAACAACCCTGTAGCCAATTCGGCTTACATCTACACGACCGACAACCTCTATAGATTTCATCTATTGGCGATTAGCCATTAGCTCTCTTACAACATTACAACATGCCTTATTTATAGGCTTTACAGTAGGCAAAACCGTAAATAAAAGGCACCCAAAAATAGTTACAGATCCACGCAGATAATTGGCTATAAATCCCATGAATCTCGGGATTTTGTTACAGTTGACTAGCAAGTCGGATTACTAGTCGACTACCGGTCTTCCTTCATTCGGTCTTCAGTGGGTTGCCACACGCCCGCTTGTTGACCTCTTGTTAGTTTACCTCTTCGACTTGTCATTGATGTCTTTACCACCTTGACCTTTGACTTCAACTTTACCCGGTAGAACCACCTCGACCTTCGACTTCAACTTTACCCGATCGAACCACCTCGACCTTCAAATTGTCATCAATTCCTTCGACTTTGATTGTCGGTCGATCTACCTTGATTAGACTTTCGTTGCAAATAATAATAACAACCCAACACTTCAAGCATGTCAATAGATTCATCATGGTGTATCTGGATTTCTCATGCCTCTAGCTCTCAATCAAGTATCCCTCGACTTGTAGGGTTTTACCAAATCTCTCATAGAAGAGTTGAGGTAGGGAAGCAATGGAAACAAGCGTCCGTCTTCCACTCAATAATTCGTGAAGTTATAACTCTACTCTACATTGTTGGCACTCTCATTTGGGTTGGCACTATGAATGGGTTTAGAGTACAAGTGATTGCAAGTGACCAAAAAAAAACTCCTTATTTAGATCTCTTAAGATCTCAGACCTAAATTCAACAATGGAAAACCTGAAACATGCACTGAGCAACCTAGTTACCTTTGTTAGAACCAACATCAACATACCCTTTAAGATAGAAAGGCAAAGCAAATATGATCCAAGAATCGAACCCAATGTGGCCACATTTATGCACAGGGGCATCCCAGAATGGCATCACTCAAATCCCATTAAATTTTGGCATTATCCTATGATATTTTGGAGTCCACCTCTAAAATTTTGGCATCCTCTAAGATTTTCATTGTTTCAAGTCCAGGAACGATGAAATTACTTACCACTTTTGATCTCCTAAGAACTAATGCATTGACTGTTGTTAACATGTTTGAATCATTCCTGCAATCTAATGTATACGCATGGATGGAAGAGGAAAACTTGTAAGAAGAAGTTGAGTGGAGATTGAAGGGTGGGTCTATTTGTATTGTAGAGTGGGGTGAAAATACACAATTCTTCCAAAATTATGCAAAACATGGGAAGAACATCAACACTATTTGGGATATAAGGAGTAAGAATGGAACAAAGGTTGGAACCTTTAAGAAGATAGATGAAGGAGTAAGCCACTTCAGAGGCTTGTTTCAATAACCTTCCATATCCAACATTGAAAATATCTTAAATGTAGCCTCTTATTACCCAAGATAGATTGAAGGCTAACAAAATTAAGAGTTATGGGTAGAAGTTACTTCAAAGGAACTCAAAATGGTCTTATAGTCATTTAAAAAACAAAAGAGTCTAGGACCAAATGGTTGTATAGTTGAATTTTATTCGAGGTTCTATTATTTTATAGAAAAAGACTTGTTAAGAGTTGTTGAAGAATCTAGGAATTCGGGAAAAGTTATGGATACTTGAATGCCAAATTCATGTTAGTGATACCAAAATAAAAGGAAACAAAATCCTTTGTAGACTATAGACCCATATCTTTGTGCAATTCCATTTACAAGATTATAACAAAAATTCTAGGCAAATTTTAAAGGAATATTCATAGATTTCATGTCAAAAGAACAATATGGATTTCTAGACGATAGACAAATACATGAGGTAATTGGAGCAACACAAGAAGCATTACATACAATAAATGCTAAACAATTCCCTAGTGTGGTGACGGAACTAGATTTAGCCAAGGCGTATGACAAAGTAATTGGCTCTATTTGAGATTAATATTGATTCAAATAAGGACGAGAAGTCAAATGGTAAACTCCTTAATGGGGTGCTTATTTTTTGTAATATTTGTAGTCATGAAATATGTCTCACCATCAAAAACAATTCATGCCACAAGAGACTTTGAGTTAGGATTCTTAATGTCCCCTTTATGTTTCCATTGGTGGCTGAAAGGTTAATCATAATGGTATCAACTTGTAAAAGAGAAGGATTTATAAAGGAGATCAATATTGGAGACTATATATCTTTAACCCAATTATTATTGTTGATTTTGTTATTTTTTTTAGTGTAAGGTCCGTCAAAGAGGCAAAGAGTACAAGGAAGTTATGGGCATGCACTACACATACATGGGAATGGAACTGAATGCCCATGAGTCTTTTATTCTATTTAATGTGTTGAACAACTGAGAGGGGGGGTGAATCAGTTGTTACCGTGCTTAAACAATTATGCTTATTTTAAACTCTTTACAAAGTACTCAATGACAATCACGATAATGCAGGGAAATAAGTAATAGCACATTCAACATCGGTCACACATATGAGATACACAGAGACAAATATTTCTTGAGGAAACCCATAGAGGGTAAAAACCTCTTCTTATTTATATGATAAGTAATCTTTACATTCTTTACATTATCATACATAGGAGCACCAACTCATAATGAGGCTGCAACCTCTGTTTTGCAAGCTGCTACTTGCTGAGAGCACCAACTCTCTTGTTTCTCTAGCACCAACTAGAAGGAAGCACCAACTCCCTGTGTTTCTCTAGCACCAACTAGAAGGGAGCACCAACTCCCCAAGTGTTCCAGCACCAACTGGATGGAAGCACTAACTTCCGATCATACAGGCACCAACCTATAAAACAGAGAACAAGAGTTCTCCCTTGCAGCACCCTGCCACCCTAGTTTCTCTGGTTGCAATCAGATGGAAGCTACAGCTCCCTGTGTTCAAGCACCCACTTGAACCTCTGAGGACAACAGTCCTCCCTAGCACCTCCCTACCACCCTGAGTATATGTATTTGCTAATGAAACTTATCACACTGATACAATATTTATCATTGGCTTACCAAACTTGTCATTGTTCTGTTATGCTGCTATGCTCTCTTGTATCAGTGTCTCTCTGTCTGCATCTTCTTCAGATTTATGATCTTTTGTTTTTCTCTACAAGAGCACCCCAGCCTTCCTTTAGTGTCTCACTGTCTTGCTCCACACATCCCTTGTGTTTTCTGTGCTTCTGCCTTTTATGCTCTATGCGCCATGTCCATCCGATGCTCCATTCCTTTTCTCTGTAGTTCAACTGTTGCACACTCCTTTTTCTACCCTCCTAAATCTCTCTCAACAACAACAACTCTTCTATGTTCTGCATACTTATAGTCTCTGTGCACCTTGTGCATCCTCTCCCACCATACTTCTGCATGCTCTCTCATGTCGAGTACTCTACCTGTTCATCATGGCAACTCTTCAACTTCTCTGGCAGTTAGATCCATCTGTTAATTGCCTCTACGAACAGTCTTCATTCCTCTGGCAGATTCCTAGAGACTCTTCAGCTCCTCTGGCAATCACACAGAAGTCTCTTCAAGTCCTCTGGCAGAAACCATCGGTGGTTTCTAGCAGTTACACTGTGAACCTCCAAAGACCGCTTCAGAAATTGTATCACCACTGATCGATTAACTGTCAAGAGCAACAGTAGCCCTTCGATCCTACTTCAATTCACCTACACCGTTGGATGGAGTTCGTAGGGTCTTGCGTTTAATTCATATGCCCAGTGGCTATGACTGAGTGCTAAACAGATTTTTAATTTCGTGATCTCGCATCTTGGCATTCCTGTGATAGAAGATCTCGACACTCCAAGTCGTGATCCCCGAGACTCTGAGACGGAGCTTAGCACCGCTAGCTTCTTCCCCTCACGTGACCACCGACTACACCAAAAGGCGCTTCATATTTCGCAAACCTATAAACTTCATCGAACCTGATCAATGATCGAGAACTCTGATGATCCGACGGTCCAGATCTCATCGCGATCTCGCATATCGTGATTCCTGTGATGAAGAGTCTTGATGCTCCAAGTCGCGATCGTCGCTACTTTGAGATGGAGCTTAACACCGCTAGCTCCCTCCTCAATATTTCGCAAATGTAATCGCTGGTTGTGACCACAGCCTTATTTGAAAACGCATTTCACACTTTCACATCTCGGGTGTTCTGTGATGAGTCCTCTCAACTCTCCATGTCACGAACTCCAAAATAGAGCTTGGATTCTCTAGCTCTGCTCTCCAACTCTCGACAATGTGACCACGAGATGTGACCACTCACTAATCAAACGAGCATTTCGCTCCTTTGACTTTCCACTTAGCGAAACGATGATCTTTCGCCACGTGTCCTCTGGATCCAACGGTCCAATTCTTTATCGCGATTTCGCCACTTCACGAGCCTTCTTCATGCCTGATCAACGGTCCACAATCCTTGGTGATCTGACGGTCCAAATCTTTTCGTGATGTCACATATCATGAGTTTGAATCCCTTTCCTTTGGATTTCCTGATTTTTGAAACTTCGAAACAACTTCTTCATGCCTGATCAACGATCCACAGTCCTTGGTGATATGACGATCCACATATTTTCGCGATGTCGCATATCGTGAGTTTGAATCCCTTTCCTTTGGATTTCCTGATCTGCGAAACTCTGAAACAACTTCTTCATGCCTTATCAATGGTTCACATTCCTTGGTGATCTGACGATCCAGATCTTTTCGCGATGTCACATATCGTGAGTCTGAATCCCTTTCCTTTGGATTTCCCAATCTGTGAAACTCCGAAACAACTTCTTCATGCCTGATCAATGGTCCACAGTCCTTGGTGATCTGACAATCCAGATCTTTTTGCGATGTCGCATATCGTGAGTTTGAATCCCTTTTCTTTGGATTTCCCGATCTGCGAAACTCCGAAAACCTTTGTCGTGCTTTGACTGTTTTCCTCCTTCTGAGCTTACACTATTGATCTTGCCATTCGATCGCTCTGATCTTTCTTGAGCTTTGGCAATGAGTTAACCTCGTCCCTGGTGCACACCTCGTGTGACTCTGTGCTAATCCTCCTGAGCTTACATTGTTCATGTTTTTCCATCGCTGCAGACTCTGATCTTTCCATCAATGACAAGCACACTCTGGCTGTAAACATGCCAACATAATGTACTTGAGGATGCATTGGAAGGATGACATGTTGATGTATATACCTTTACTTCAATTCCTCTTGATAGTGGGCTAAAATATATTGGATTTTATATAAAACCCAATGACTATAGAGTAAAAAATTGGCATTGGCTTTATGAAAATATTGAAGGGAGGATTACTAGACAGTGTTACCAATGGTTGTCTAGAGGAGGTAGGTTGACTTTAGTAAAATTTGTTCAAGAAGGAATACCTAATTATTGGTTGTTTATAGCCCATATCCCTAAAAGCATTTTGGAGAAAATCGGAAGAAGAAAACAATGCTTTATTTTCCAGTGGATGGATAAAAGAGAAAAGTACGACATTCCATTGGTAAAGTGGACAAAATTAGCAAAAGTCAAAGAAGTTGGAGGATGGGGTGTAAAGAATATACACATGTTTAGACAATCTCTGGTTGCTAAAAAGTTCATGGATGTTGATTTGCAAAATGAGGGCCTTTGGGGAAAAACAATGCATGCTAAGTACATAGCATCGAGGACTATGGTGGGCTAGATTAGAAATGTGGTAAAGGCTTTTGGAGGTGCCTCGGTCATCTAGAAAGCTTTGGTCAAAACGTTTCCCTTAATAGGAAGGTGGTTGGTGTGGAAGCCAAGAAGAGGGAGTGTGGAGAGAGCAACATGAAAATAGGAGAAGATCCTTCAATGGGATGCATAAGTAACTTTAGAGTTTTTGAACCTCTAAAACAAGATTTACATACTATGGGAATATATAGCCTAGCGTATGTGGTAGATCGAGAAAATACCTCTGTATGGAGTCAAGAATGAAAATTAGCTACTCAACTAAATCTCCAAGATGAGATAGAAGTGGAATGACAATGATGTATCTTGAATTTGAAGCATAGTGCTATAAAGGTAAAAGATGAATATGATGAAATCACATGGTCTAAGAACAAAGTTGTTGTCAACTACATTACAAAATTAGGCTACGAGGCTAGGATGGAAGAAGAAGAAGTGGGATCAATTTGTTCCTTGAATATCATGGAATCAATTAATATATTCAATATATATTATTGACCATGGGTGTCGCAAAACCTTTTGGGTATCTTGGTCGAATTATTTTCTCGAATCAGTGTTCATACTAGGATTGAGACCCTTGAAATTAAATCATGGCACCAAATGTCACAAGCTTTAGTTGGGAATCAACCTACATATTTGTCGTCAATCTTCTATGGGGATTACCCTAAAATCAGGAATCGGGGCTACGACCAAGAGCATCTCCAACTTGTGGAATTGATTATTATCTAGGTGTTTATGAGTAGGTGGGGAGAATATATTTCGTCGAAGTCACCCAAGGATCGCATCAGGCCCCATCCACTTTAAATGACTCTTTATAAATACAAAATCAACCCATGAGGGCATCCATGTCATAGGCATGACTTGAACCTAGGCGAGGAGGACAATAACTTATCCTTTTATCCATACAGGCTTATAGACCCCATTGACTATATACCATTAAACAACATTATCATTAAAAATAAGTTACATTTTCTATTTGTAGATGAACTATTGGATCAACTTCATGGTGCTAAATATTTCTCCAAGCTTGAATTGAAATATATGAGGACATTCCCAAAATAAACTTATGCACCTACAAAAGTCTGTATGAATTACGTGCCATGCCTTTTAGATTATCCAATGCCCTAGCTAGCTTCCATGCAATAATGAATGACTTATTTTGATCACACTTGTGGAAGTTTGTACTAGTATTCTTTGACGAAATATTAGTGTACAATAAAAAATGAAGTTTACACCTCAAGCACACCGATACAATGTTGAAGTTATTATAAGATATCAAGTTATGTGAAAGCAGGTATTCGACAGTCAGGTGGCCATTTCCATTGGCAATGCATCTTTCACATGTTTGGATAGCAGCCATGAGGTAAGCAATCTTTGTCATGATTTGTAGTGGGTTTGGTTGCTTGGAAATAAAAGTGGCATTTTGAAGAAGACATTTATGTAGTCTTTGGCTTATCTCCGAGGGAGAGTAATCGGTCTGTTATCAACTTGTTCGTAACTCTTGATTGGGATTTTTGGGCTCAGAATATTTATGGCTTTGTAAGGATAGAAAGAGTGTCATTCTCTAGTTTAGGCCTCGATGCTTTGGACTTGGGACATTTCTGTCTCAATTGGAAGAAAGCATAGAGTCTTCATAGCAACATGTAAAATAGGACAAATGATGGTCAATAGGGTATGGATATGCAAGAGGAGGAATTTTGGATCAACAACACTTGTTTATCTTGATAATGCTCTTAATTCGAAGGTCTCCTTTGTCTTGGATACTTTGATTATCCATCGGGATATGGTTGGTCGGCTACAAGACCAGGTGGCAATGTTGAGAATTCAGGAGGAAGCAATGCAATCTCACTTTGTTCGGAGAAATTTGTCTCACGTATCGGATTCAACCATAGTTAATGAGTTCTTGTCCAGAGGGGAGATGCCTGCTATTCCGGACCAGGATTCTCCAGTAGAACTCGAAGACAAGGAAGATGTTGAACATGGGGAGGTTCCAAAATGATTTATTTCTTTATAATAGTATGTTTTTCCTTTTTTTATGCATTGACGGTATCTATTACCGCATATATACAATACAATATGGTAATAGAAGTAGATTTTGGGAAAATAGTATAGATAGGAGGGGGAAATGGATGTTAGATGGGATGGAAAAATTAGAATTTTGTGTTGGCCTTCAGTTTTCAAATTTGTACTCAACGGACTTGGTCGCATTTTTTTATTAATAAAAATCTCCCAGTCTGCGTGAAATTTTTTTTTATGTGAAAATAAGTCAAAATGTGGCTTTAGAAATGGGGAAATAGAATTCCACGTCACATTGTATCAACAAAAGAAGTTAAGGTAGATCAAAGAAAAAAAGTTGCAATTATTGATTGACCTAGCCCCAAAACATCACGTTCTTGCATGGATTCCTAGGAATTATAGGCTATTGCATGAGATTTGTACAAAAATATGTATAGATTCTCATTCCACTAATAACTCTATTGAAAAATACCTAGATCGGGTGACAACTGGCGAGAGGCATTGGGACGATGGCATAAGTGGCAACAACCTGGGTTTTAAAAGCTATTTGAGGGTTTGGGCCCTTGTTCACACACTCCTTGCCATGTCTTCAGTTGATTTAGCCTTGCCTAGCCCTCCTCCACAATCAAATGAACCATCAGAGGTCATGGAGGCATACGAGTTGCAGGGGTTCCAATTAATGATGGGCAAGCTTCCTTTTTATGAGTATTAGTGACTAGTTTGCCCCTTTCTTGGACATAACAATTACTCAATATGGGGAGTAGTTGCTAAATATGGGTAGGGATTCATCTTTGGTTATTGCTTTCAACTATGTTTTTCTTCCTGATTGTGTTTGGAGGTGTTTAAGTATGTTTTTTCGGGCTTCTATCGATCCACGCGTGGGTTGTTCCAAGGCTTTTGTTGTTAGAAAGACTAGAGCGACCCTTGTTGCAGAGGAAGTAACGACCCATTATCAGAGCTATGTTCCCTCAACAGCTAAAGAGGCCATGCAACCACCGAAGGATGAGGTGAAGCTGATTCGAGCTTATTGGGATGCCTTTAGATGGAATGATGTCACATAAACTTGTTTCTAGAGGTTGAAAACCTCAATGACTTCCATTATTATCTTACCCAACCCATACTTTGTGAAGTTACTTGTACTCAAATGTAATGCTCTGGGGTCATGTATATGAGTGCTACTTATGCAAGAGAACCACCCCATTTCTTTCGAAGGTTGAAGATTAAATCGAATAAAGTAAACAAAATAAACATGTGTAAAGGAAATGTTAGCAATCATTCGTGCATTAGAAAAATGGAAACAATATCCACTGGGAGCAAAATTCTCAATGAACACTAACCACAACAACTTGAAATTTTCCCTAAAGATTAGAATAATAAAAGTGGGTCATCGAGATCCAAGCATTTGATTTTGAGATCTTATACAACAAGAATAACAAAAATCAAGTCACATATAACTTATAAAGGAAACAAGAAGGAGATGCTACACTATGCTCAATTTTAGTAGTTAGCCATGAATGGATCTAAATGTTCAAGTAGAGTATGTAAACAACCTAGATACTATGAAGATAATTGTGGAAGTTGAAAGCAACAATTCAACAAACTCAATATAAGCTAAGGAAAATGATATACTTTGGTAAAAGGAAATAATATATTTTCCCAACCTTTCCACATTCAAAATCTAAGATTTAAAAGAAAACCATGACTCCTCGAACACAGACTACATTGGATTTTTAAAAATATACTACAACATTCGACAATCCTTCTTATGGAAAGGAATGAAGGTCGATATCTAGAAGTATGTGCATAATGTGGCACATGAAAACATCATAAGTTTGAATCAATTGCACATGTTGGCCTCCTTCAACCCATTCATAATATTGAACAAAAATGGATTGAGGTATCTATGGATTTGATCACAACTCTTTTTTTTCTTTTCAATGAAATGTACATCTTGGTGAAACCCATTGGGCACTTCCCCTCGTTGAAACAATGGTACCTGGGGTAAATTGGTCGGTCAGAGTTTTGGCAATCTAATCCGGTGGGGACATCGAGTGAGGCCCACAATATTCATCCTGGCATCCAACTCGAGGACTTGACCATATGACCTCTTCCTTGTAATTCACAACACTCAACCACTCGAGCTAAACCACTAGGCCTAGTGTAAGTTTTAAACCTTTGAAATGAAACAATGCATACATATTTTTTGATGGCGTGAACCACCAACTTCACTCACGATCACAAAGTTTTAAATACTCTGTCATCAGCTAACAATCAGGTTGCTTATCTGGCCTCGGATCAACACGAACAGGTGCTCAAATTGCCCTTTCCTATAGCATTGAATTGTTCTATGTCATAGATAAATCTGCATGGAAACACCACTTCGTAGATATACCTCTACACATAAACATCAGTGAACAATATCGACGATATTTGTCACAAACAACTCTGTGCATGGAACCCAACAAATAATACTAGCGATTCGTAGACAACTTTTCCCGCGAAACTCATTAAATCATACCAACATCCACAGACAACTATGCACGTGGAACTCAACAAATAATATCGATGTGTCACAGATCTTTAAGAGGTGATTCCACTGCGCCAAATCGTGATTGTTTGTTCCAACGAAGAAAAATACTTAGGAAATATTTTTAAACAGAGTTTTAGAACTTGGTTGGGATTAACTGTGCGCAAGCTTTACTGCAAATGCATACATTAACATCTCCAAGCAACGAGATATTGAATGAAGTCAAAGGTATATACCAACAAATTAACACACATAAAACTAGAGATCACAATTAAAACGTATAATCATAATTACATTGGTTATGTTGGTCGCTCAAACCTTAAATACATAGCACACAAATCAATTCACACAGTTCTATGTTGCACCTCCATCTATCCAACCTTTGTCTAATCTCCTTCTAACCTATGTTTCTCTCTCACACACTTGCTAACATTCTAACTCTTTCAAAACATCCAATATATCTTGAGCCCTTGAATAACTCACAAACAAACAAATCTCAAGCTATCTCAATAAATGTCTAAACTAGAGATATGTTCCTAAGGTTTAGCAATAGATTTAACACCTATCACAACAACTCAACGCCTAGAAAACAAACTCAACAAAAATGTCTTCTAGAGACATTTCATATTTATTACAATTTTAAATAAGAAAATAGGGAACCAACTCCCTTGGTAAATGGTTATTGACCCATGTGGTCAATTCTTGATTTTACTGTCAGATGCTCCTGCATCAGACTCCTGAGGAAGAATATAACTATTCATCGGGTCTTTAAGGTCTGCACCATACTTGGAAATTTATGTTGTTGTCATCCAAGTATCATCCTCCGTTTTCTTACCTTTCCATTTGATCAAGTACTGGAAATACTCTTTGCTTTTGGATTTCTTCAGTGCTTTCATATCCAATATTGTCTCAATCTCTTGTTGCAATGCTTTTGGATCCTTTGTCTTCTTGAAGGGATTCAAATCTGTAACATTAAAGATTGGAGAAATTCCAACACCACTTGGAAGTTCTATTTCATATGCATTAGAAGAAATTTTTCTTAAAATTTTACATGGTCCAATCTTTTAAAGTTTTAATCTGTTATATGTCCCTACAAGAAACCTCTCTTTCCTCAAATATGCCATGACCAAGTTACCAACCTCAAAATCATTGGTCTTCTCTTCATGTATGCTCTCTTCCTATACTTGTGGTTGCTCTCTTACAATTTTTGTTTGATCCTTTCCTGCAACTCTTGCATACCTACTACAAAATCCTCACCATCAACACTCCTTAATTCTTGCTTTCCCAAATTCCTCAACTCATACACTCCCCTAGGATGCATTCCATACAAAATATGGAATGGACTCATCCATGTAATTCTATTCAGTGATTCGTTATGTGCAAACTCATCTTGAGCAAGCATCTGATCCCACTGCTTGGTATTCTCATTTATAAGGCTTCTCAAAATATTTTCGAGACTTTTGTTTACCACATTTGTTTGTCCATCAGTTTGTGGGTTGTAGGATGAGCTAAAACTAATATTAGTACTAAGCTTCTTCCATAAGGCTCTCGAAAAGTGTCCCACAAATCTAGTGTCTTTATCTAAAACTATACTTTTGGGTAAACCATGCAATATTACCACCTCTCTAAAGAACAAATTTGCAATATTTGTTGCATCACTAGTTTTTGTACAAACAATAAAATGTGCCATCTTGGAGAATCTTTCAACCACGACATAAATTGAATCATTATCGCTCTGTGTTCTTGACAGTCCCAACACAAATTCCATACTCACTGCATCCCATGGTCTACTTGGAAGGGTTAGTGGCTGATACAACCCTCTATTATGACTTCTCCCTTTAGCATGCTGACAAATTCTACACTTTTACACAAGCTTCTTCACTTGTTTCTGCATACCAGGCCAAAAATAAAAAGCATTTACCTAAGCAAAAGTTTTATCCTGGCCAAAATGTCATGACAGTCCTCCACTATGCTTCTCTTTTATCATGGTCTATGATGTAGGAGCACCTTCTCTCACTAACAATTGTATTGTTGGTCAGACTTTAGAGTCTTGACATTTTCCCAAGAAGGGGTTCTTGTTTGAGAAATATTGTAAATTTCATAGTTTGCAAGTAAAAGTTCTAGAAGGAATTAGGAGTAGTGAGTCATTTAGTTGAGTGATGAGTCATTGTAACTGAATCCGCACTAGGTGGTAGAATTCAATGGAGCCTAATCTATGGGTTATCAAGAAGATAAGATTGAACTCTATGTTTAGGAATCGGTTTCAATAATCTAGGAAGTTGTTTTCATGAGTTAGAAGCTTTAATATGCTTCTATATAAATGTAAGCCTGCGAGGCATTAGGGATGGAAAATCTTAATATAAATCAAGCCTCGAGAGGATAAATCAGAACTAGTTGCTTCTAAGTAGATGTGTGTATAGATTGATTACTGAAAGGAAGTTCATTATGTGGTTTTCTCTGTGTATGGTGAATTAATGAATTCCAGCTTTCGTGTGTGTGTTTAGAATTAGTAGTAGATAGATGAAATCTATCATATGAAAGGAAGAACCCTTTATAAGGATTTGAGACAATTCATAGTTAAATGAAGGAAGGACTATGTACATAGAAAAACTCTGCAAAAATAAATAAATAGAAATAAACTATGTATAAACAGAGAGAGAGGATCGAATTCAACCTTGGGAATTCGAGGAGGGTTTTGTGTGTGAGCAACCCTAAAATTAATAAGAGTGGAATTCATTGGGTGATGACGACCGTGCATCAAATAATGGATAGTTGAAGTCTTTGTGATTAGAGAATGATCTTGAGAAAGGGGAAGTGGGCATCAGGGTCGATGTCAAAGGCTCATAACAGAATGAAAGTGAAGTTGTAGAGGAGCAACCATTGTTGAATGCATATGGGAGAGTAGTGTCAACACTATGATACCTAGTTGGAAGACCAAGGTGCATTCAAGTGTGGACAATGTAGAGAAAAATCCAAAAATTGATCGTAAGTGTGATCAAATAGTGAAGGGAAATCGCCATTTAGGTTTAGAGTGATCAAGACTCTGTGATTAAAGGTCCCATGGAGATCCAAAGAACATATGTTGAAATTGCTTATTCAAGTTTATGTGTGGAAAGCTAATGAAGGAGGGAGTTTGTACATTTTGAATCTGTGTTGCATTGGGAGTGCGTTGAAGATCATTTTGTTCTTATCAAAGAAACGCCCAGGAAGGAAACCCTAGGTTTGTTGACAAATTAGGTGAAATGGTGATCGTTGATCCATGACAGTGGACATATATGGAGGTGTGCCAATAGAAGTCCAAGGAGTCGGAGGTTGGAGTTTTCATATTTGGCAAAACCTAGAGTTGGTAAAGATCTATTATTCGTGGAGTATTGAAAGAGTTTTGGTTGATGACTAGAACTAGTTAATAGTGATGGAGTTGGCGGAGTTGCAATATGTTTAGCAGAGTCACTATAATTGGAAGGGATTTAGTGAGGAGCTAAAGTTAGAATATAGAATCCTTTAATGACTTTAAAGGTGCGGATTTGGCATAGTGGCCAAATAAATCCATAGAGTGGGTTGAAGCTCTAAGAGTTAATAGAGTTTGCATATTTGGTTGTGAGACCAAATAGAAGGGCCTAGTTTGGATAAACTACAGGCCATATGGAGTGGTTATTTAACCAAAGGTGCTAAGGGCTAAGTGCAAGATATCAACATCAAGTACTAAATGTTGAGTACATGGAACTGGAGAGGAGGAGTTGGAGTTTAAGCTCTTTAGCTTATAGCTCATGGGTATCCGATTTGACCATAAAGACTAAAGGAAGAACCCAAAAGTGAAGATATGGGTTATGGGATTTTTGAAGCCTCATGCAAGTTGATGACAGTTTGACTGAGTGCAAGTTATCCCTGCTCCATAGTGGTATCGGAGAAAGTAAGCTTTTTGGGATGAACAGTGAAGGAAGAGAACTTGTAAGAGTTCTACGGTAAGAGAATTTGTAGACAAACAAAGACATTTCAACCAAGGACACAGAGCTGAAGAAATGCTTGAAGAAAAATGGTAAGTTCAATGGTCTTGCATGTGATTAGTTAAGACATTGATGTGTCCTTAACATGTAGCAGCTAGAGACATATTACAACTTGGAAGTTGTAATAGAGATAGCAAAACGACTCTGAATTGGAGGAAAGTTTTGTGGTAGAGAACCCTCACAACATAAGAGAATTGTGATTGTTTCCAATAGAAGTTGGAAGTGAAGAGAACAATGAAGTTCTCCAGAGAGAAAGTGAATGCAAGTGGGAAGCCTAGAAGGAGTAAAGAAAATGCTCAAAAGGTTCCGGAGAGAGAACCACAAGGTTACCAAGAGACCAGGTTTAGAGGAGAGGAACTTGGTGAGGTACTTATAGCAGGATGAGGTAGACTTGTTATTACAGAGGGTTTAGTGCAGATCACAATGAGTATGAAGAAACTCATGGATATGGAGAAGAAGATGACTATTGATGGTCATACAAAGGGTTCAGGTGTAAGCCACGACAGAGGAAAGGAAGATGCCAAAGCAAATGGAATAAAGAAGAGGATGAGTAATGAAGAGTATGAAAAAGAGATGATCGAGATAAGGGTACATCTTGATATGTTGATGGAGCTACTACATAATGATGATGAAGACCAAAGGTATAGATGGACTCTACAAAGGAGAGTTAAATGGAATTTGTTGCAGGTGAAACTGAGGCAGAGGTCAAATGCTCTGTTAAGGAAGGAGAAGCTTGGAGGAGTTGAGCTAAAGAAGAGGTTAACTGCCAAAGAGGAATTTTAGTGTTGTGAACCTGAACAAGGACCTATCCTTGGAGAAAGTGATGATGATGATGATAGGAGGCCTGTTGAGAGTGGAGATCAACATGAAGAAGTGATGCATGAAGCATCAAAAGAGACCATGGAGTCTCCTGTTTTTGAAACTGATAATTTATGTGTGAATGCAGGATTTGCCGGTACTGAGGATGAAGGAAAGTCACCATAAATTGTCATGAAGGTTAAGGAAGATGAAGGACAACATGGAGATGCATTGTTTGTAAATTGTGATGAGGAGATGAAACTAATAGAAGAGATGTTTGAATTCTCAAATGAGATGGAGGAGTTTTTGGAGCATGAGTTTACAAGTATTGAAGATGGTGGAGTTGACAAAGAAGTTTCCACAATGAAGGAAGCAGATCATAAAGAAGTTGTCTTGAAGGACAATATTGTTGTTGAAGTCAAAATGGAATATTTTGAAAAGGAAGACAACAATCAATTCGTTGTAATGCAGCAAGGAAGTAGACATCTGAAGGCTTAAGCACTTTTGAACAAGTGAATGTTGCATAAGAGAAAGATAAGAATTTTGATATTCTTATACATAAAGAGGACATCCAAGTATAAATGAACAACAATTGTCAGCAGAGAGATGAAGATAGACAATCATCTACAACTATCATGACGATGCATGAAAACCTTAAAGTTATATATGATGATGAATACCTATGAAAGGAAGATAGTTTTCAACTGTTGCAGCAGAAGAAGCTCATAGATATGTTACTTAGTGGAGGAGAAAATCAATCTAAATATCGGTTGGATGATGAAGAGGAGAATCTACTTCTAGTATGCATCAACAATAAAGAGTTGAAGACTGTTGGAGAGGACATGGGAGATATTAATGATTTTGCAGCAGCGTTGAAATTTTTGGAGGATTGGTTGAACAATCCAAAGGGAGATGAAGACTATAAACCAGTTGCAGGCACAAAGGATAAATCATAAATTATAGAAAGAATTTGTATACCAGGGAAGACAAAAAACTATACCAACATTACTAAAGACTAGCAAAGTGTATTACCAGTCATCCTTATGACCGAAAATGGGCAGAGTATTTGTTGTTATGGGTTTATTTAATGTGTAGATGCAAACAAAAGCAAGAGTTTTGAAGAGGAAATTCAACCTCTTTTGAAGCATCCATGGAAAGGACAGTTAAGTACGTTAAACATCTCTTGGAATACGTTTAGTGAGATAGGATGGAATATGGGTTTTCAAACTCTTATAGAAGAAGTAGTACAACAACAAAAGAAGAGTAGCAACAATATGTTTCAGTAGGAGACAGAGTTGGACAAGGAGATAGATGAGATGAAGATGTTGATGATGAAAGTGCCTAAGAGGAGGCATATTGAACTAAGAAGAAGAGTTAACAACATAGTACAATTGAGTGAACAAGTTTGCATCAACAAAGCTAATGGACAATTCTAGAACAAAGTTTGGGACCCGGGTGAGAAAAGTAAATCGAAGACTTATGACCAAGAGGTTATAAAGATTTTCTATTGTGGGAGTCTAATGCAGGGGCAACTTCTGTAACTAACAATTGTATTGTTGGTCTTACCTCAGAGTCTTGACATTTTCCCAAAAAGGGATTCTTGTTTGAGAAATATTGTAAATGTCATAGTTTGCAAGTAAAAGTTCTAGAAGTATTTAGGAGTAGTGAGTCATTTAGTTGAGTGATGAGTCATTGTAATCAAATCTGCACTAGGTGGTAGAATTCGATGGAGCCTGATCTATGGGTTATCAAGAAGAAATGACCAAACTCTATGTTTAGGAATCAATTGCAATAATCTAGGAAGTTGTTTTAGTGAGCTGGAAGATTTAATATGCTTCTATATAAATGTAAGCTCATGAGGCATTAGGGATGGAAAAAATGAATATAAACCAGGCCCGAAGAGGATAAATCAAAACTAGTTGCTTTTGAGTAGATGTATGTACAGATTGATTAATGGAAGGAAGTTCATTATGTGATTGTCTCTGTGTATGGTGAATTAATAAATTACATCTTCTGTGTGTGTTTAGAGTTAGTGGTACTATATGAAATCTATCATATGAAAGGAAAAATACTTTATAAGGATATGAGACAATTCATAATCAAATGAAGGAAGGATTATGTACATAGAAAAACTCTGCAAAAACAAACAGAACTAGACTTTGTATAAACAAAGAGAGAGGATCGAATTCAACCTTGGGAATTTGAGGAGGGTTTTGTGTGTGAGCAACACTGGAAGCAATAAGAGTGGAATTCGTTAGGTAATGACGACCATGCATCAGAGAAGGGAGAAGGGATAGTTGAAGTCTTTGTGATTAGAGAATGATCCCGAGAAAGGGGTTCTTGTTTGAGAAATTTTGTAAATGTCATAGTTTGAAAGTAAAAGTTCTAGAAGGATTTAGGAGTAGTGAGTCATTTAGTTGAGTGATGAGTCATTGTAATCGAATCTGCACTAGGTGGAAGAATTCAATGGAGCCTAATCTATGGGTTATCAAGAAGATATGATCAAAATCTATGTTTAGGAATCAATTGCAATAATCTGGGAAGTTGTTTTCGTGAGCTGGAAGCTTTAATATGCTTCTATATAAATGTAAGCTCATGAGGCATTAGGGATGGAAAAAATGAATATAAACCAGGCCTGGAGAGGATAAATCAGAACTAGTTGTTTTTGAGTAGATGCATCTACAAATTGAATAATGAAAGGAAGTTCATTATGTGATTGTCTCCGTGTATGGTGAATTAATAAATTCCAGCTTTTGTGTGTGTTTAGAATTAGTGGTAGTAGATGAAATCTATCATATGAAAGGAAAAATCCTTTATAAGGATCTAAGACAATTCATAATTAAATTAAGGAAGGATTATGTACATAGAAAAACTCTGCAAAAACAAACAGAACTAGACTGTGTATAAACAAAGAGAGAGGATCGAATTCAACCTTAGGAATTTGAAGA
>JZKD02S0859299.1:213896-229568 GCA_000966675.3 Picea glauca
GCCTAGTTTGGAATAAACTAGAGGTCATATGGAGTGGTTATTTAACCAAAGGTGCTAAGGGATAACTGCAAGATATTAGCATCAAGTACTAAATGTTGAGTACATGGAATTGTAGAAGAGGAGTTGGAGCTTAAGCTCTGTAGCTTATAGTTCATGGGCATCCAATTTGACCATAAAGACTAAAGGAAGAACCCAAAAGTGAAGAAATGGGTTATGGGGTTTTTGAAGCCTCATGCAAGTTGATGCCAAAGCAAATGGCACAATTCTCCCTCATTGGACACTGGTATGCACAACTTACTATTCTTGAACAACAATCCTTCCTGTAGCATGTAGTACAACCACTGACTCCTATTGTTGGCAATTGGATTTTCACAAGCTGCATGAGCATCTTTGAAATCTGCATCATCTCGATACATTTCCTTTAAACCTTCAAATCCTGAATTGTTGACTTGAAATTCTTGCAAAATTAAATTAATCATACTCAGTGCATCAACAACTTTATTTACTTTACCACTCGTGTGTTTAATCACAAAGGTAAAATTCTGCAAAAATTCAACCCACTTAGCATGTTTTTGATTCATTTTTGGTTGACTACTTATAAATTGTAATGCATGATTGTCAGTATACAAAACAAATTTTTTGGACATGAGGTAATGTCTCCATTTATTAAGTGTCTGCACAATTGCATAAAACTCCTTATCATAAGATGAATATTTATGTTTAGCCTCATTTAGTTTCTCACTAAAATATGCAATGGGTCTTTGTTCCCGGCTCAGTACAACTCCTATTGCAGTCCCACTGGCATCGGTCTCAACTTGTAAAGATTTATCAAAGTCTGAAAAAGCTAACACAGGTTGTTCAATGATCTTTTTCTTCAAGCTTTGAAGGTTTTGATCAGTTTCCACTGTCCGCTTGAATGGTTGTCTGTTCTCTTTGATAGTCTCAATAATTGAAGCGCATAACTGACTGAAACTTCTGATAAATTTCCTATAAAAAATTGCTAATCCATGGAAACTTATTACCTCAAACACACTTCTTAGAGTAGGCCAACTTACTATTGCTTGAACCTTTTATAGATCCATCTTTAAACTATCCTCATATATCGCAAATCCCAAATATATCAAGTCATTTTTCATAAAATTGCATTTATTCAAATTAAGCATCAACTTGTTTTCATGTAAGGTATTAAAAACCATCTTGAGGTGTCTCAAATGTTCTTCCTTTTGTTTCACTATATATCAAGATATCATCCAAATATACTATTACAAGTTTCCCAATAAATTCTTTCAAAACCTCATTCATTAATCTCATGAAAGTACTTGGAGCATTTGTGAGCCCAAAAACCATCACTAACCATTCATACAGTCCACTATTTGTTTTGAAAGATGTTTTCTATTTATCTCCTTCCCTAATCCTTATTTGATGATATCCACTCTTTAAATCAATCTTTGAAAAATACTTAGCGCCACTCAAACAATCTAACAAATCATCAATTCTAGGTAATGGAAATCTGTAACTTATTGTGATCTTATTGATTGCTCTCAAATCAATACACATACACCATCATCCGTCTTTCTTTGGGTTGAGTATTGTTCGAACAACACATGGACTTGAACTCTCCTTTATTAATCCTTTATCCAAAAGCTCTTGCACCTGCTTCTTTATCTCTTCATTCTCTTGAGGCGTCGTTCTATATGTTGCTTTGTTAGGTAAACTTTCTCCTAGAATTAATTCAATATGATGGATAATACTCCCTATAGGGGGTAATGCATTTGGAAAATCATCAACTATAATATCAACAAACTCATCCAACATAGCTCTAACTTATGCAGACAATTCATAAAAAATCATGCTTGTAAGTATTACGTTGGGCTTGCCAATAAAAGCAAAATGTACTTCCTCTTTCTTGACTTTTTGCAACAGTTCCTTTTCCACTCATCAACAACACACTAGGACCAACTTCTTCTTTGGCTCCTTCATCCTGCAAAGGAAAGAATACATACTTGTGTCCATCTTTTTCCAGAGAATAAGTGTTCCTCCTACCATCATGAATGGATTTTCTATCATACTGTCGTGGTATTCCCCTACCCTAAGAACTTCTTGTTTTGTGGCTACATTCACATTCTCTTCTTTGTCTTCTACAATATTTGTATTTCTCTCACCAACTGATTTATTTTTTGGAAAGTCCCATGACATATGGCCTGTCTTTCCACAAGTATAACATTTAATTTCTCTACCTCCTCTACCTTTTCTTATGGAGAAAAATCTTTTGTCTCTTGATGATTGACTACTTGAGCTTGAGCTTCTTCCTTCATCTCTTGGAGTCTGAAATCTCCCTCTATTACTAGATTGTCCTTTTCCTCTTGTTGGACCTCTTCCTTTGTTCTTCTGACTCTGTTTTCTAGCCAGGTTCTCTTCTACCTTCAAATCTGCTTGATATGCATCCTCAACTGTCTTCAGGAACAAAATGCTAATTTCATATTGTATATCATATCTCAAGCCATTAATATACCTGACAACATTTTCAACATCTTCTTCAATACGTCCATTTCTAATTGTCAATCTGTAAAATTATTTTGTATATTCTTTCATAGTCATAGCCTTATGTCTGAGATTCTATAATTGTCTGAACAAATTCAGCTGGTAATCCTTAGGCATGAACTTCCTTTTGAACTTAGCAATCATCCTATCCCAATTCGTAATCTTGGCTTTACCTTTTCGGTTCCTGTCAACTTGCAATTCATCCCACCATAAAGATGCATGACCTTTTAGCCTTGTCACTACCTACTTTACCTTCTTTCCTTCATTTATATCTTCATTATCAAAATATTTGTCCAGGGCATTAATCTAGTCAATCAATTCTTCGACATTCAAGTTATCTTCATACATTAGTACCTCTACCTTTGGTATGACGCTCACCTTTGTGACCACCCTTATCAATTTCTCTTCTATTGTTTCTTCTTCTTCCTCTTCCTTAGAGGTTGTTGCTTCTTCACTTTTGTTGATATCTCTTGTATCATGTTCCCTCTTCATGGAAGTCTCTGTGTCTTCCAACTTTGCTTGGATTTGCCTCACCTCCTATTGAAATTCCACATTTTCAATTGGTATGCCTCGACCTCTTCTCCTAGGTGGCATATTCTCTTTCTTCACAAGCACACTTACTATGTATGCTCTGATACCAAAAATGATGGCGTGAACCACCAAATTTACCCACTATCACAAAGTTTTAAATACCCTATCAGCAGCTAACATTCGGGTTGCTTATCTGGCCTCAGATCAACAGGAACAAGTGCTCAAATTGCCCTTTCCTATAGCATCGAATTGCAATCTGTCATAGATAACTCTGCGTGGTAACACCACTGCGCGGATATATCTCTACGTGGAAACATTAGTGAACAATATTGACGAGATCTGTCGCAGACAACTCTATGCGCGAAACCCAACAAACAATACTAATAATTCGTAAGCAACTTTACATGCCTAACCCAACAAATAATACCAAAGTCCGCAGACAACTATGCTCATGGAACTCAACAAATAATATTGATGTGTCGTAGATCTTAAAGAGGTGATTCCACTGTGCCAAATCGTGATTGTCTGTTCTAGCGAAGACAAATACTCAAGAAATTTTTTTAAACAGAGTTTTAGAACATGGCTGGGATTAACTGTGTGCGATCTTTCCTGCACATGCATACATTGACATCTCCAAGCGACAAGATATTGAATGAAGTCAAAGGTATATAGCAACAAATTAACACACATAAAATTGGAGATCTTAATTAAAACGTATCAGAATTACACAAGTTTTGTTGGTCGCTTAGACCTTAAACATATAGCACACAAATCACTTCACACAATTCTTTGTCGCACCTCCGTCTATCCAACCTTTGTCTAATATTATTCTAACCTTTGTCTCTCTCTCTCACACACACTTGCTAACATTCTAACTCTTACAAAACATCCATTATATCTTGAGCCCTCAGATAGCTCATAAACAAACAAATCTCAAGCTATCTCAACAAATGTCTAAACTAGAGACATGCTCCTAAGGTTTAGTAACATATTTAACACCCATCACAACAACTCGTCACCTAGCAAACAAACTCAACGGAAATGTCTTCTAGAGACATTTCGTAATTATTACAAATTTAAATAATAAATTAGGGAACCGACTCCCTTGGTAAATGGTTATTGACCCATGTGGTTAATTCTTGATTTTATTGTTAGATGCTCCTGCATCATTTTTAAGCAAAATAGAAAGAAAAATTGTGCACACACACACAATACATATAGATTTACTCTGGAAACCCTTAGCCAGGAAAACCAACAAACCTTAGAGTTGCACCTCTATAATCTTCATTGTATTAATTTGACTACACAGAACACAATATTTTAAGTATTTCGCAACATCCAAAACCCTAATCCATTAACACGAATTAGATTAAAACCCTAATCCCTTAACCAGGATTAGATTATAATGGTCAAAAAACACAAAAACATGCTATCTCAACTCTTCCTATCTTAGAAGACAATGATATCATATTTATAATCATAGATCGATTAACCAAATATGCTTATTTCATTGGAGTATCATCAAAAACTAAACCAATCAAGTTGATGATGGCTACACGAAATTTGTTTATAGACTCCATGGGTTTCCTAAAGTCATTGTCAGTGTCAGGGACTCAAAATTCACCAACAAATTCTTCAAGGAAATGTTCCATCAAGTGGGAACCACATTAACCATGAGCACCTCATACCATCTCTAGATAGACAAAAAAAATGAAGTGGTAAATATATGTATTGAAGGATACTCGAGGGAATTTGTGAATGATTGTCAATTGTAGTGACATTAATGGTCACACCTTGCATAATGGTGGTACAACGCTACCTACCACACTTCATACAAAATGGCTCCGTTTGAAACTTGTTGGATACCACTATTGTCAACAAAGGGTTATGTGTTAGACAACTGAGAGGGGGGGTGAATAAGTTGTCACTGTGCTTAAAAAATTATACCCATTTTAAACTCATTACAAAACACTCAATGATGATCACAATAATTCAGAGAAGTAAACAATAAAGTATTCAACATCAATCACACACATGAAGTATATAGAGACAGATATTCTTGAGGTAACCCATAAAGGGAGAAAACCTCTTCTTCTTAATATGATAAGTAGTCTTTATTTTCTGTACATTATCATTCTTATGAGCACCAACTCTTTGTGAGGCTACCACCTCTGTTTTACAAGTTGCAACTTGTTGGGAGCACCAACTCTCTGGTTTCTCTAGCACCCACTAGAAGGAAGCACCAACTCCCTGAGTGTTCCAACACCAACTGGATGGAAGCACCAACTTCCAGTTAGACAGGAACCAACCTGTATAACAGAAAACAATGGTTCTCCCTTGCACCACCCTACCACCCTGGTTTTTTTGCTACAACCAGATGCAAGCTACAACTCCCTGAGTTCAAGCACCCACTTGAAACTTTGAGGACAACAATCCTCCCTAGCACCACCCTACCACCCTGGTTTTTTTGGCTGCAACTAGATGGAAGCTACAACTCCCTGTGTTCAAGCACCCTCTTGAAACTCTGAGGACAACAGTCCTCCCTAGCACCACCCAACCACCCAGATTATAAATCTTTACTTGAATAAGACTTTACAACAATACATACATTTCAATGCTTACCACTTCTTCTCTATTCTACAATTCTGTTATGCTTATGTTTGTTCATGCTTAGCTCCACTTGTTGTCTATCTCCATCTGCTCTTCCTCTGTTCTTCTCATGCTCTTAGGTTCTCATACAGTCTTTTGTTTTCACCATTTATGCTTTTTCCAACTTATGTTCTTCATCTCTGCATCTTTTCGGCTCTGTTTCTGTTATCTTCTTGATCACATAAAGTTCAAATTATTTTACCGAGAAACAACAACCTCTCTCTGTCACAACACTTTTCTTTTATTCCTGCTCCCATTATCCATTACACTCTGCATCTCCAACGCTCAAGTCGGGAACCTAAAAAACACTAAGGCATCATGATTCCAACGCTCAGGAACAATAATTCAATTGCTCAGGAACAATGATTCAGTTAGTGTAACTGAATCGTAACTGATCAAGAAATCACGAAGTGAAACAAAAACCCTTCGATCAGATTATGTTTGATCAGTGTCGTTGGATTATACACGCAGTGGCCCTTATGAATTTTCAATGTGTAACCTCCGATGTGGAGCCTAGCAGCGCTATCTCCTTCCCCTATCTTCCGCTGATGTGACCTTGGGCGATGATATCATGTGACCATGCAAATGCGGGCGTGACCAAAGGTGGTTTGAGATCAAAATGTGTTTCACCCTGCAATTTACCTCGAGCCTCCAGGTGTCCTTTCTCCAAAATTGTGATTTCAATTGCGGCTTGCCCTTAACTTTTTAAAGTTCACGCACCTTCAATCCCCACAATGCGACATGACCGTCAATCTCACGATCTTGACGGTGCTCCTGAACGAATGGTTTAGATCTATCCTCTTAAGTTTGATGATCAGATCTAGCTTTCCTAAATCAACGACTATGATTTACTTCATAATCTGGGCTCCGGGAGTTTCAAATCTCAAACCCTACTTTTCTTCGTACACCAATCTTCTGGAGTCGATGATCTGCGGACACATATCCTTCTCAATCGATGGCTCTGCCTCTACTTCAGGAATTTGACCTTTCAACTTGATCAACGGTTTTGTGACCCCTTTCTCGATCAACGTTTGAGATCTCCTTCGGGTCTCCGGACTTATAAAATCTCAAGTCTCAAACTTTACTTCCCCTCAAAGTAAGCAGATTACTGCCATGTGTCCTCTTGGATCAGACAGTTGAGGCTTGCTTCGGGTATTTACCTGGAGTCTACAAGATTACGCCACGTCTTTTCTGGATCATATGGCCCAGATTTACTTCAGACGATCTGATGCTTGAGATCTTCTTCGGATGATCTGACAAATGAGATCTACTTCGGATGATCTGGTAGTCGAGAATTTATTTCGGCTTTCCAGGTCTCCGGGCTTCAGGAATTTCAAAACTCAAACTGATGCTTTGGATCAGATGGCCCAGATTCACTTCGGGCAATCTGACGCTTGAGATCTTCGGATGATATTACGACTGAGATCTACTTCAGATGATCCGGCCGTCGAGAATGTATTTCATCTCTCTGGGTCTCTGGGCTTCAGGAATTTCAAAACTCAAACTGACGCTCTAGATCAGATGGCCCACATTCACTTCAAACGATCTAACACGTGACATATTTTTCGGATGATCTGACGAATGAGATCTACTTCAGATGATCCGGCGGTCGAGAATGTATTTCGAGTCTTCGGCTCTCCAGGCTTCGGGTATTTCAAATCTCAACTGGAAATACTTGAAGTGATTTCTCCGGAGCGTAACCTCCTCATAACTTTAGACCCGAAACGAATGATGTTTGTTTGATCAAGATCTTAGATCAACGAATCGATATGTCTGCAATGCAGATTTTCCTTGGATTAAATCCAACGACTATCCATCTTTGCTTATCCTATCCTTCCACTTAATTCGATCCGATGACTGACGAAGATTTGGATAATTGAATTCTAAAACCTTGTGCCCCATTTATCCTATCCTTCACTTAACTTGATCCGACAATTGAGGGATATTCGGGTGATCGAATTCTCAATCGTTTTGGCCCACTTATCTTATCCTTCCATTAATTCAATCCGACGGCTGACGGAGATTCAGATAATCAAATTCTCAAACCTTGTGCCCCATTTATCCTATCCTTCACTTAACTCGATCAGACGACTGACGGATATTCAGGTGATCGAATTCTCAATCGTTTTGGTTTGTCTTGTGGAGATGTTGATCCTGATCACATTTATGTATTGCGCTTTTCCTTATGAGCTTTGATCTCTGCATACTGTTTGCTTCTCCTCCTGAGCTTATGCTTTTCCTGTTTTCCATAATTGTTGTTGTTCTTGCCATCAATGACAAGCACACGCTTCCTGTAAAACATGCCAACAATATTCCCCTTTGGCATTGATGGCAACCCTGAAAGGCTACACTATTATGCTTAGACCTCCAACTGTAGCATCCACACCACACCTTTTCTCCCCCTTTGACATCAATGTCAAAGAAAACATGCTCCCCCTAAGCTGTTGTAATACTTTTCAGAGGTATCATTTATTCAACCAACACATACTCCCCTTGACGGGATGGACTCTCTTATGTGAGAGAAGGGATGATACCCAGCTTCTGACAGAGATATTCAAATGGTGTCTTGGCCAGGGGTTTAGTAAAGATGTCTGCAATTTGTTCTATGGTTGGAATGCAATGAACTTGAACAATCTGATTGGTGACCTACTCTCCCAAAAAATGGTATTTTATGGGGATGTACTTGGTCTTTGAATGAAATACTGGATTCTTAGATACACTAATGGCACTTGTTCAATTTGCAAACATAGTCAGGATTATCTGTCAATGAAAATCCTTCATGTTGTTCCATATAAATTTATTCTTCTAGATCTCCATTAAGAAATGTTGAATTAACATCCATCTAATATACTTTAAAGTTCTTATGACATGCATAGGCAAGAAACATTATGATGGCTTCCAATCTTGCCATTGGTGCAAAGGTTTTATCAAATCTTGTCTTTCAATCCATGCATATCCCTTACAGACCAATCTTGCTTTGTTCCTGACAACTTGTCCCTGCTTCATTCAATTTATTCTTAAAGACCCATTTGGAACCTATGACATTTTTACCTTCAGGTCTAGGAACCATCTCCCAAGTATTGTTTTTCTCAATTTGGTCAAGTTCATCATTCATGGCTTTCACCCAATGGTCATCTTCGCTGGCTGTATTAAAGTCTTTAGGTTCAAGCAAAGACAGAAAGGCAATCTGAGATTGTTCTGAGACATTATTCAACTGCTTTATTGTCTGAACTCCTTGGTTTAGATGACCAACTTTATGATGTTTAGGAAGATTCTTCCTAATAACTCTGGAGGGTGTCTTTGTCTTGATCTCTTGGTTTGAGTCCTATAAAGTATTTGTATCTAACTCAAAGTCTTATCCTTTTGATTCTTGGACATGTTCATCTTCAGCTTCAACCGTGTCCTCTGTAACAGACTCAATATTGCTCACCTCTCTTACTAGGACTTCTTCATCAACTTTTAAATCAATGCAATCAACTAATTTATACAATCTTTTATTAAAGCATCTATATCCTTTACTATTGGTAGCATATTCTAAGAAGATGCCTTCATCAGCCCCATCATCATACTTGCCAAGGTTTTCATTATTATTCTTTATGTAACACTCACTCCCAAAGACTTTGAAGTGTTTGATTCAAGCAGGTATTGCATACCATAGTTCATACGGTGTCTTGTCACTATGTGGTCTGAGGTGGGCTTTGTTAAGAATATGGATTGATGTGTGTATTGCTTCTACCCAGTAGGTTTGACCAATGTTCTTCTCATTCATCATTGACCTGGACATTTGTTGAACTATTTTGTTTTGCCTTTACTTATAAACAAAAACTTATCCTTGTCTCCAGTCATGTGCTTGGAACATCCATTGTCTATATACCAAAGGTCTTTTTGTTTTTGAGCTGAAAGTACTAGACCACATTTTTCACTATCTTTCTTTTTCCATGTGGTGGAATTTCTAGCTAAGGGTTTTATCCTTGGATCTGCTTTGTAATTCTTCAGATGGCAATTTGCAACTTTGTGTCCGAAGTTATGACAGTTATAGCATTCGAGCTCATTATTCAATATGTCAAAGTGATTGGTGCAACGTTGTGTACTCATTGCCTGCTTAGTTTTATGTCGCAGAGATTGTTTATCTCTTGACCTCCTCAATTGCATGCCTCTAAAATTAATTTGACAATTTGCAATCTTATGACCAAAATTAGAGCAGTAAAAATAGTAACCATGGAAGAAATTTTGGTACCTGAAGGATGGCCTTCTTTTTGGCATTTGTTGTTCCATCTACTGATACCTTTGTTTTTTTATGAGGGATCATCTTGTCTTTATTAGCTTTTGGTGGCAGAGTACTCACATGGTCTAATTGCCTGCTGACTTGGAACTTGATCATCTTTACTGGCTCTTTGTTTTTTGGTTGTTTGTTGCTTGAACCACTTACATAACCTAAACCAGTCTTCAACAAAGGAGTTCTTTGTTTGCTCATAATGTCGTTTAGTTCTGTTGAGGCTTTAATGCTTGGAAGATTTTGGAGATACAATGCTTTAAACCTCTCCATCTCTTTTCTAGTTTTTACTACCTCTTCTTCCAAGGCTTCACATCTTGCCTTCTTCTCTGATAAATGTTGTTTCGGAATGTCCTCTATTTTCTTTGCTTCTTCTAATTCCACTTTTAGCAAGACAAAGTCTTCATCGGGTTTTTTACTGTCTTTCTAGAACTGTATCAACAATTGTTTTTGCTTTTTCTTCTTAAATCTAAGTCTAGCAATTTCTTCTAGGGCATTGATCAGTTCTCCTTCCAAGTCAACCACAACTTCTTCATCATTAACATCACTTCATGTGCTTTTATTATCATAATCCTCTTTGGCCATAAACATAAAGTCATCAACCTTATCTTCACAATAAGAGTCACTATCTATGTCTCCTGAAGAGTCATCATTGTTTACACATAAACTTTTCTTTTTACAAAATCTCTTGGATTTGTACTTCTCTTCATCTTCAGAGTTCCAGTCCTTCTTCTTCCATGGACACTTAGATGCAAAGTGACCTATATTTCCACAGTTAAAACATTTGAAGGGCAACTTGCCTGGTTCTTTCTTTAGTCTTCTCACAAATTTTGCTTCAATTTCATCCGGCTCAGAATCCTCATTCTTATCTGCTTTAAATGATGCTTCTCTAGAGGTGGGTTTATCTTTACTTATCCTCATTTCATATGCAGTCAACATTCCTAGAAGTTGATCAAATGGCAGAGCTTTTAGATCATTAAGTTCTTCCATAGCAGAAACCTTTGGGTTGAACCTATCTGGCATAGATCTCAAAATTTTATGAACTAAAGAGGCTTCCTCAATTTTTTCACCAAGTCCTTTCATTGCATTTACTAGTTCTTCAACTCTTAGAAGGTACTTCCCAACAATTTCATCCTCTTTCATATTTAGTTGTTCAAACTGTAATCTATAGGTTTGAAGCTTGGCATCCTTTACCTTCTCATTACCGTCATAACTGCTAATGAGTTTGTCCCACATTTCTTTCGCAGATTCTAAGTGCATAACTTTTACAAATTCTTCTTCTGCAAGCCCACTCAGAATAACATTCATAGCCTTAGCGTTGAACCTGAATTCTAGCTTGTCATCCTTAGAAACTAGTACAACTAGCTTTACATAACCAGTCTCTACCACATCCCAGACATCTGCACCTAAAGCCATTATGTAGGTTCTCATCCTAACTTTCCAGAAGGCAAAGTTTGTTCCATTGAACAGGGGGGCCTTATTGGTTGAAGTTCCTTCATGACTAGTCATGTTTAAGCTCGAGGAACTAACCTTAGATAAAAGGAACCAACTCTGATACCAATTGTTAGACAACTAAGAGGGGGGGTGAATCAGTTGTCACTGTGCTTAAACAATTATACCCATTTTAAACTCATTACAAAACACTCAATGATGATCACAATAATCCAGGTAAGTAAGCAATAGAGTATTCAACATCAATCACACACATGAAGTATACAGAGACAGATATTCCTGAGGAAACCCATAAAGGGAGAAAACCTCTTCTTCTTAATATGATAAGTAGCCTTTTTTTCTGTACATTGTCATTCTTATGAGCACCAACTCTTTGTGAGGCTACCACCTCTTTTTTACAAGCTGCAACTTTCTAGGAGCACCAACTCTCTAGTTTCTCTAGCACCCACTAGAAGGAAGCACCAACTCCCTGAGTCTTCCAGCACCAACTGGATGGAAGCACCAAATTCCAGTCACATAGGCAACAACCTGTATAATAGAGAACAATGGTTCTCCCTTGCACCACCCTACCACCCTGGTTTTTCTCGCTGCAACCAGATGGAAGCTACAACTCCTTGTGTTCAAGCACCCACTTGAAACTCTGAGGACAACAATTCTCCCTAGCACCACCCTACCACCCTGATTATAAATCTTTACTTGAATAAGACCTTACAACAATACAGACATTTCAATGCTTACCACTTCTTCTTTGTTCTGCAATTATGTTCTGCTTCTGTCTATTCATGCTTGGCTCCACTTGTTGTCTGTCTCCATCTACTCTTCCTCTGTTCTTCTCATGCTCTTAGGTTCGCGTATAGTCTTTTGTTTTCACCACTTCTGCTCTGTCCAACTTATGTTCTTCATCTCTACATCTTTTCGACTCTGTTTATGCTATCTTCTTGATCACATACAGCTCAACTTATTTTACCAAGAAACAACAACCTCTCTCTGTCACAACATTTTTTTTTATTCCTGCTCTCATTATCCCTTACACTCTGCATCTCCAACGCTCAAGTCGGGAATCTCAAAATCGCTCAGGCATCATGATTCCAATGCTCAAGAACAATGATTCAACCGCTCAAGAACAATGATTCAGTTAGTGTAACTGAATCGTAACCGATCAAGAAATCACGAAATGAAACAACAACCCTTCGATTAGATTCTGTTTGATCAACGTCGTTGGATTATACATGCAGAGACCCTTATGACTTTTCAATGCGTAACCTCCGATATGGAGCCTAGCAGTGCTAGCTCCTTCCCCTATCTTCTGTTGATGTGACCTTGGGCGATGATATCATGTGACCATGCGAATGTGGGCACGGCCAAAGGTGGTTTGAGATCAAACTGCGTTTCGCCCCGCAATTTACCTCGAGCCTCCACGTGTTCTCAAAAACCGTGGTTTCAATTGTGGCCTGCCCTTAACTTTTTAAAGTTCATGTACCTTCAATCCCCACAATGCGACGGGACCGTCGATCTCACGATCTTGACAATGCTCCTGAACAGATGGTTCAGATCTATCCTCTCAAGTCTGTGGATTAGATCTAGCCTTCCTAAATCAACGACTATGATTTACTTCGTGATCCGGGCTCCGAGAGTTTCAAATCTCAAACCCTTCTTTTCTGCGTACGTCAATCTTCCAGAGTCAATGATTTGCGGACACCTGTCCTTCTCAATCGACGACTCTGCCTCTACTTTGGGAATTTGACCTTTCAACCTGATCAAGGGTTCTGTAGCCCCTTTCTCGATCAACGGTCAAGATCTCCCTCGGGTCTCTGGACTTCTGAAATCTCAAGTCTCAAACTTTACTTCCCCTCGAAGTATGCAGATAATTGCCACATGTCCTCTTAGATCGGACGATTAAGGCTTACTTCGGGTCTTTACTTGGAGTCCATAGGATTACGCCACGTCTTTTCAGGATCAAACAACCCAGATTTACTTCGAACGATTTGATGCATGAGATCTTTTTCGGACGATCTGACGAATGAGATCTACTTCGGACGATCCGATGGTCGAGAATTTATTTCGACTTTCCACGTCTCCGAGCTTCAGGAACTTCAAAACTCAAATTGATGGTTTGGATTAGACGACCCAGATTCACTTCGAACGATTTGACGGTTGAGATCTGCTTCAGATGATGTGACAACTGAGATCTACTTGGGATGATCCGATGATCGAGAATGTATTTCGGTTCTCCGGGTCTCCAGGCTTCGAGAATTTCAAAACTTGAACTAACGCTCTGGATAAGACGACCCAGATTCACTTCGGACGATCTGGCGCTTGAGATCTTTTTCGGATGATCTGATGACTGAGATCTACTTCAGATGATCCGGTGGTTGAGAATGTATTTCGGCTCTCCGACTCTCTGAGCTTCGGGTATTTCAAATCTCAACTAGAAATACTTGAAGTGATTTCTCCGAAGCGTAACCTACTCATAACTTTAGACCCAAAACGAATGATGTTCGTTTGATCAAGATCTTTGATCAACAACTCGATCTGTCTGTGATGCAACTTTTCCTTGGATTAAATCCAACGACTCTCCATCTTTGCTTATCCTATCCTTCCACTTAATTCGATCCAATGAATGACGAAGATCTGGATAATCGAATTCTCAAACCTTGTGCCCCGTTTATCCTATCCTTCACTTAACTTGATCCGACGACTGATGGATATTCGGGTGATCGAATTCTCAATCGTTTTGCCCCACTTATCTTATCCTTCCATTAATTCAATCTGACAGCTGACGAAGATTCAGATAATCAAATTCTCAAACCTTGTGCCTCGTTTATCCTGTCCTTCACTTAACTTGATCCGACAACTGACAGATATTCGGGTGATCGAATTCTCAATAATTTTGGTTTGTCATGTGGAGATGTTGATCCTGATCACATTTTTGTATTGCGCTTTTCCTTCCGAGCTTTGATCTCTACATATTGTTCGCTTCTCCTCCTGAGCTTATGCTTTTCTTGTTTACCATCGTCGTTGTTGTTCTTGCCATCAATGACAAGCACACACTTCCTGTAAAACATGCCAACATTATGTTATTAACAATTCCAAAGCCCATGTGTAAAAAACTACTTAGCCACTTATGACGAGGTCTTCCATATCCTAATGAATTATCTTGAGAAAGCAAGGAATTGAATCAAGCAACATGGCAATTTGAATAAAAATGGTCATGAAATCGAAATAGGAGATTGGGTGTTTGTCCAATTCCAACCATATAAGCAAGACTCGTTTAAAAGCTACAAGAATCATAAATTTGAGCCTGAGTTTTGTGGTCTCGACCAAATCCAAAAGCGAGTAAGTGAAGGAACATATTGTTTAAATATTATTCCAAACAAGGTGAAGTTGCATGATGTTTTTCATGTTTCATGCTTGAAGAAAAAATCGAGTCCAATAACTTCAATATAGATAGAGCTACCCCTCATGGATGAAGAAAAACACTAGTACTAGAACTAGAAAGTATCTTAAAAACTAGAATTAAAACACTTAATTCAAGAGACATTAATGAATACGTTATCAAGTGGCAGATCTCACTAGAAGAAGAAGCTACAATGAAGAATGAAGAATTTAAACCAACCTCGCTAATCTTTAACAATTATTTGAGGTCAAAGCATTTCAAGAGGGAATGACTTGTAATATATCCCTAATAGAATATAGGCTTAGTAGACTATTCTAAATATAATTAGACATTATTAATAAACAATTATAAATGGTCGACTCCTTATGAAATCCATGATTCATAATAATACATGTATAACCAAGGTTGCATGGCAGCTTATACCTGCCGATGAAGTCCTTACCAGTAGGCAATAAGAGATGCATTTGAACAACCAATCACAATTTAGAAAAATATTTTAAAATAATTAAAAATAAATAAATAAAATCAAATCGTAATGTTATACCTATAAAAATGCTCAAAATTATTTTGGTCAAACCCCAGCTAATAGACTATCAATAGGATATCCAATACTATATACCACGACAAGCGACAGGTATAATAACCAATATCCCTTCACATTATTTTGAATGATCTAAAAAAACTCAATTTCATAAAACATTTAGATATACATTCTAAAACGCTCAAACTTATATTTAAGGTTAACACTCAAAATTTGTAATATAAAAATAAAACTTATATTTAAGTTTAACCCTTAAAAAAATTGTGAAAAAAAAAATACAAATGCCAT
>JZKD02S0859299.1:231037-250170 GCA_000966675.3 Picea glauca
TTTGTGGGACAAGGGACCCCCCTCCGCCCAACGATTTGACTGGTAAAGTCTACGAAGGTATACATACCCTACCCCCTCTGGATTTGAACTTGTGACCTCTTAAGAGGAAACACATGTTTTTAACCATTAGGCCCACTCAGGCTATATATTTATACCAATAAATGTTTCCTTTCAAAATGTGTGTTGGGAGGAGAGATAAGGGAATACTAAATGACTTGAACAACATCGAGCAAATGAAGCTTATCGACAAACAATGCTTACTAAGAATCAAACATTGATTATGCACATTTCATAGTGCAAAACAATTTACGAACAATTTAAAAAAAGATACTAGATTCAATATAATCCATGAGACGACCAAATCACGTGTCATTTAACCATTAAACATGTAAGTACATGCCTGATCAATGGCTAGAATCATTATGCTCCAATTAATTAAATCATTGTCTTTACATTTTGTATGGTGCATATCTACTAAGGTTTTTACGTTAGTCGTAACAATTAACAATCCTTCGTAGACTTTAGCAATCAAATCGCTCCGTGAAAGATGTCCCCTGTCGCACAAAGAAGGGGGTCTCCTACACCAATTTGGTGTTCGACATCTCAAAATTAGATTATTATTATTATATAATGCTTCTCAAAGTGTTAAAAAAAATCCACATACATTACCTACACAAAAAGCATTATTCACCTTCAAAGAAATTTAATGATTACTTACTTCATTAATAGTCCAACTTGCCCATTCTTGATTCCCAAGAAAAGACATGTAATCATTAAATTTATGAAGAGTGGATAACTTTTACCAAACCATTAAAAGGTGTTCAAATAAATCATTTATTTTTTTCCATGAAAAAAAATGCTCAATTATATTAGACATATAATTTTTTTACATCTTCCATCTCATATTCGAGGATCCATTACAGGGAAATATTGAAAGAAAATTGAACCAATCTTACAAAAAAGATGAAGAGACTAGTATTCTTAAGTATGCTCAAAGTCCATACTGGAATCAGTAAAGCAAGTCATCAACAAAAAACAAAATAGAATAACTGTCGACAAACAAAGTATATAAACTATACTACCGATCAATTAAAATATCTCCCCAAAAAGACTAATGGATTCTAATCTATCTCCTAGGTCCTTCTGCTCCATTTGTCTAGAGATAATAAGATAAAGTGCCCTTTGGTTCTTCGATGGTCTATTTTGATAACTTGTCTGCTTCAATATTAATTTTTTTGTAAATATGTTGGTAGCTAATATACTGAAATTTCTCTGAAAGTGATTTTATTCTAGCTTTCCAACCTTCCATAGAGTTTACCTGAAGTCTACCTTTGCTTAAAATCCAATCAATAACTACTTTTGAATCTCTTAGAAAGTGGATGCAGGGTAAAGATAAGTGATCTGCTAACAAGAGTGTGGCCCAAGCACCCATGAGTTCCGATTTTGTATTGGTTCCCCTGCCGCAATTTAAGGTCCATCTAATAACAATATCATCCAAAGCTTTTATTACACCACCTACACCACACCTGTTACCATCTCCTTGAGCTGCTCCATCGAACCATGCCAATGGAGAATCCTTTTGATGAGAGATCAAAATATCCCTCAGAGGTCTATCCTTCAGTTGAGTAAAAGATCTAGTTTGTAATGCCAAAGTCTTATAAATCATTGCTTGAATACATGGGTTGGACTCTTCAAAAAGCGCTTTGTTTCGCTCATGCCAGATGAACCAACTAATATGAGTTGCTATCTGAGTGGGGACTGTCATTTCCAAATACCAGTTTTTTAAACATTCTGAAAGAGTGTTCCCAGACCAACAACTTTTCAAATTTAACTCCTTTATAATCAAATTCCAGACTGAAATAGCAAATGGGAAGAGTTTGAAAAGGTGTATGGCAGTTTTTTCTTCAAGTTTACATAGAGGACAGTGCCCAGATCCTTCCCAACCCCTTTTCTGCAACAAGTTAATGTTTTACCCTCCATCGTTAGCCATATAAACAATTTAATCTTTAATTGGGCTTTCCATTTCCAGATGGATTGTCTCCACTTCTCTACTTTTAACAACCTTTTTGAAGAAAGTATGTTCATATATAATTTTTTAATTGAAGGAGATCTTGTATTATATCCTCCAATCCACATAAGTGTATCTCTCGAATCTTGGATAAGTGCTCCAGAATCCATGAGTGACCGTCTGAATTGATCCCACTCCATTGCATGATAGCCCTCTAAACCAGATCACTGCTGCAAAGCCAATAGGAATAAAATGGCTGGTTATTTGATAAATTCCTAGCCTGTGTAATAGAAATGATGTTTTTATCACTTAAAATAGTCAGAAGATTACTAGAGAGAAATGATTTATCTCCCATTCACAGGATCCGGTCCTTTCCCAATGCAATAAGCTGACCTGTCCCTAGAATCCAACTTAAACTATGCATTACTAAGTGAATTACTTTTAACATTCCACTCCAGATTCTAGAAGCCCCGGTCTGCTGGAAAGACTGTGATCTAAACCAGTTAGTCACAGTCGCGTGATGTAGATATTTGTTGATCACGACTCTATGCCAAATGCCCTCTCCCATAAGCACTCTCCAAAGAGTATTCGTTGCCAACGATTTATTGAAGTTAAAGATATTGTGTATGCCCCAACCCCCATATAACTTAGGAAGGGTAATCTGCTCCCAATTGCACATATGCATTTGGTGAGAGTCATGACTTCTTTTCCATAGAAAATTGCACATCAGTTTCCTTAGAGTATTCAAGACAGAGCAAGGGACAACTGCTAGAGACATCCAATAAATTCATTGGCTTGTTAGCATAGATTTCAATAGGGTGAGACGTCCTCCTAAGGACAACCACCTATAACACCGATTATTAATCATTTTCTCCAACTTTTTTATTAACCAACGCTAATCTTCGGATCGTTGTGCTCCTGCCTTAACAAAAATCCAAGATATTTGAACCCCACATCCAACTCCATAAATATGAACGGAAAAAAAAATCTTTGAATGGAACAAGATCCTGATCCGATAGACCAGCTTGATGAAATGTAGTCTTTGTTTCATTTATATTTAAACCAGAGGTCAAACAGAAGAAATTTAACACTTTATCAATCTCCCACCACTCCTGCATAGTTGCACTTGCCATTATGATCGCATCGTCCACAAATAGAATATGCAATGTTTTTATAGACCTGGATACTTTAATACATGTCAGCTTACCCTCTCTTTGGCTTTCTTTCAAAAGGAGGCTCAATCCTTCCATAACTAAGATGAAAAGTAGAGGTGATAATGGGCATCCTTGCCTCAGGCCTCTCTTGCTTTTAAATAAATCAATGGCTTCTCCATTAATTAGAACTGAGTAGGAATTAGAAACCACACAACTCATTATCCAGTTCATCATATTTAGGCCCATACCGATTTGGAGAAGTAGCATACGCAACAAGTTCCAGTTAACACAATCATATGCTTTTTGTAAATCCAACTTTAATACCAAAGACTTTGATTTCTTCTTTTTAATGTTGTGAATGCATTCATGTACTGTGCCAATGGCATCCTGTATCTGTCTCCCCTGTAAGAAACCCAACTGCTCTTCCGATAACGATCTAAAAAGCATCGGTTTAATATGATTTGCTATGATCTTTGAAATGATTTTGTAACAAAGATTACTGAGAGATCGGTCTGTAATCTCCAAAATGAAGAGGCTTGTTTACTTTGGGAATTAAAGTAATAAATGTTGAGTTTAATGCCCCTAGAATAAATCCCTTTGTTCTAGACTCTTCAATCATTTCCAGGAGATCCTCCCCAACAATATAAAAAATATGCTTAAAAAACTCCATTGTCCAGCCATCCGGGCTCAAACTCTTATCCACTTTAAAATTTGTTATTACTTTCTTCAGTTCCTCCTTGTCAACAGGTTTGAAAAGAGCTTCAACCTCTAAGTCATTTAACATATTTGGAAACAAAGCTACCACCCTGACTTGTTCTCTAGGAGTTGGAACCACAGGTTCATTGTAAAAATCTTTGAAATGTTTTAAAGCCGTTTTTTTTTTATATTTTTCTGACCACTATAAACTTGTCCCTCTTCATCTTGTATCTCCCAAACATACTTGTTATTTCTCCTGAAGCTCGCAAAATTCTGAAAAAAAAACCGTGTTTAGATCTCCACTTTGAATCCAGATAGCTCGACTTCGCTGACGCCATTGCTCCTCAATTTCCTTAAGTAAAGTATTCCTTTCTTATTCCACCTCCTTTAATGTCAAATCTACCAAGTTGAGACAGGTGCCCTCCACCAAATTTTGTAACCTAAAGGAGATCTCTTTCTCCAGTGCACAAAGCCTATCATTTTTACAAATCCTTTGTTCCTTCTGCCAAACTTTCGTACGAGCTTTTAAATCTTTTAATTTCCAGACAAGTCACTTCTGCTTACGAGTCTCCTTTACATAAATTGGATCTGTCCACGGTTTTTGAACCATTGAAATAAAACCTTATTTTTTAATCCATAAGGGATTGAATTTGAATGGATAAGCCTTAAAAAGCGGAGGAAGATCCAGCTGAAGTAATATTGGGGCATAGTCTAAGATAAATGTGAATTTCACCCAAGCTCTGTAGATGCCAATCAAATTCACTAAATCTTCGGAAAGTAAGGATCTATCAAGTCTCTTAGCTATAAAATCTTCTCTCGCTCGACCATTTCTCCAAGTAGGCACCACTTTCCCCGGAACAATATCAATGAGCTTATTTTTATGAAAAAAATTATTGAAAAAACTTGCCATAGACCCGAGGGAGACCGCACCGCCCCAAATTTCACTTGTAGATAAAGTCAAATTAAGGTCCCTTGCTAGAATAAGATTTTTCAGGGTCAACAAGCCCGAAGATTCCAGCCTTTCCTAGAAATATTTGTGCTCCACGCAAGGCTCGCAAACATTTAGAAGATTAATTTATTTTTTCTTTCTAAATAGTAACCTGTCAATAAGATCCCACCACACGTCAAGAACACACCAGATAAAAAAAAAATGGATCCCAAGAAACCATTAATCCTCCAAAATTACCAACAGAGTTCACAGCACAACATAACCACTTTGGTCGAAGAATTTGAAAGAAGTTACAGGCTTTTTTAGAGTGAACCAGAGTCTCTTGAAATAAAACAATATTTGGTCGATTTTTGTCCATAACACTTCGAACCAAGGCTAATTTTAGGGTGCCTCCAGTCCCCCTTAAATTGAGTGAGAATAATAACATTACTTGGACCTTGCAAGGCTCTTCAACGCTCTAAGGGCCCCACCTTCGGTAGGAGTACGTGACACAAAGTCAGGATTAGCCTCAAGTGTGGATTTCTTTCATGCACTTCTGGTTTTAATAGGCGAGTGTTCAATCCCCAATCCCTTGGACCACACAAATTCTTTTCTGGCCTCAACCATCGTAGACCACTAGCTGCCAGCCTCCCCATTCCCGGCCACTGGGTCAATGACCGATTTCCCTAGAAAATCTGGTAATTGTACATTTGTGTCATTTCCACGGATGAAAGGAATCAGTGAGTCCAGTACAACAGGGAGGGTTGACTCCTCCTCTTCCGATTTTCTATACCCAAGTGGCGAGATAGGGTGACCCGTCATCAATTGACTAGTCTCCGGATTATTAACGGGTTCAACAGGAATGGAAGGTTCCAGAGGAGAAATACGAGAGGCTTTCTGAACTCTTGGTAAATCCAAATTGTCAATGTTAGTCACTAGCTCCAAAGGCGGGGTTACACTCGTCGAGATATTTAAGGAATCTCGACCCCCTGGGGAACGACAAATATCAACCGACCCCCCTGTCTCGACGAAAGGTGGCGAAACAGGCTTTGTAGTAACACTCTTAAGCCAAATAGATGAATTTATTATTTCTTGCTCCCACACTGAAATAGTATTGAAAAAGACAGGGCAATGTGCTTGTAACTTACCGATTACAAAAGAAGAATTATCCAAGAAGCTGGGATCGACCCGGTCCCAATGAATTCCTTCTAACCCATAGAAGCCAGTTTCCACAGAAGAGTTGGGTGTACTATATAAAATATCAACATATTCCTAAGATAAAATAACATCTTCATAACCTTTACAATCTCGCCGCAGATGCAAAGTGCTTCTGCAATAACTGCATATGAACAGAATCCCAAGGTAGTCTATTCTCTAAAGACAATGATTACCATGCCACTCAATCTTTGTAATCTATGGCAACCCTAGATGAATGTCCATTTCAACCAGATCCCTTCCAACTTTTCTAGTTGTCGCCTCAATATTACCTCTATCTATCATGATAAACTTTCCTAGTGAGTCTCCAATGGCCGCCAACGCCCCTTCATTCCACAAATACAGAGGTAATCCCGGAAGTAGAACCCACATATACCTTAAGAAGAAATATTATGTCTGTGGGTTAAATGTTACCCTCCATCTCTTAAGCATGAGATTGCTTGTTCCATTAACCCAATTCTTTCCTAAAAGAGTCGCTACATCTTTCAGACAATTACAAATAAACCCTATATGTGAATTTCCCCACTAAGCCGCATAGCGCCATCCTGCAAGTGTTCTCCAACCCAATGTCCGAGCCTAAAACCATTATTTTAACTATTTTATTAGCGGTCCACTGTCTTCGGCTCTTCTGTGCGGTAGTTGGACCAAGATTCTTAAAACGAGGAGCAGTATCACCAATCCCTCTACTGTCTTTCTGTGGTCCGAGCACCATATTCTGAAACTGAACACCAAGAGAAGACTCCGACATGGCATGTAGAAAGGTATCTAAGGAAGGAGCTATACCCTGCTCAGAGATTTGACAAATTTTATGAGTATCAAACTGATTACCAATGGAACAAAAACCTATGGACTGTTTCCCCGAGAACACCCCCGAAGTAAAATGGGAAGTATTAACTTCTTCCTCCTGCCATAGTCCTTCTACTGACTCATTTAACAATGCATTTATATTCTCCAACCGTTTGTGAGCCATCGAGCTTCCACTTGGAAAGCACTTAAACCAAGGTGCATAAATAAAGGGCTACGATATCACCAAAGTTCAATGAAGGAAGTTAATAAGTAATGAAACTGTCAGAAAACAAAGGTGAAAGTCCACCTGTGAAACACTAACCAAAAACCGACGGTAGAAGTAGTAGAGACCTCCAATCCCGTAAGATAGGCTTCAGTTACCAAGAATAGCAGTTAAAATGTCAGAAGGAGAATTTAGACTATAATAAAATCCACCACTCAAGGATGAAGCTCTAAAAATAGTTGAAACCTGCGCTAAAGCCTCTGAGAGGCTAACTAAAAAACTAAAACCTATTCAATAGAGAAAGTATAGATAAAAAGGAGAGACTGTGGAGGCCCTTCGAAACCCTACTAGTTCAGAGAAGATCCAAACCTCTTCCATGGCTTACACTGGAATTATCCCGCCAAAAAAATTGAAAATACTGGATGCTTCTCCTGGTTCCTCGTCGCCTCGTCCCATCGCTCCGAATAAATCATTTATTTAGTATGACTCTTATAAGTCACATGCATACAATTTGCACAACTTTTGACAAATAACTTAATACATATATATCATATGTAATGTTTAAGTATTATTACAATTCAAATGCATAGTTTAAATGTTTGATGTTTTGAGTTTTGTTTGGCTACTATTGCTAGACAAATCAATTATTGACTAAATCACAATTTACATTGTTTAAATTGCTTTTTTGAATGCATAAATCTATTCAACATTTTCAAAAACTCCTAGAACACCTCCAATAAATAATCTTAACCACTGAAATCTCAATTCCTTCAATCTTTTTGAAATTATATCCACATTTTAGATAAAACTAGTTGAAAAAAATTCATCCATCTTTTTGAAATTATAGCCATATTTTAGATAAAACTAGTTGAAAAAAATTCAAAAAAAGATAACTTAAAAGGTTTAGACTAAGACCAATTAAAAAATATATATTTAATGAAATATTATATATATTAAGGATCAAATTGCATTTGTTGATTTTTTTGTACTAGGGAAAACCATGCAATGTTTACAACCCTAAACAATCTAATATAACTATAACTAAAAACATGTTTATACAACTCATAGTACAATGTTAGAAAAACAAAAAAAACATACCCAACCCCTACTCTTTTTGGAACTAATAACATTTTTAGTGATTTTCTTTATTACAACCTAATATATCTCAAACCAATAATATAACTATAACTAAAAACATATTTATGTCATTCATATTACAATGTTAGAAAAACAAAAAACATACCCAACCCCTAATCTTTCTTGAACAAACAACATTTTTAGTACTTGTCTCTATTACAACCTTTTTTTCCAGAAGAAAAATCACACAAAATCATATTAAAATAATTTCTTTTTACATTGACCGGCCAGTGATCCATGGAACAATTTTTCTGGACTAACAACCATTCATCACTCTCCAGATTCTCTATATCAACTTCCATAAAGCTGGGATAACATATAAACAATATGGTTGATGAACCAACCAAGAAATAATAAAGGAAGACATATCGCTGAACCCAAAAACGGAGATTGTCATCTCATCCCATCACAATCATATCAATCCTGTCGATTAAAAAGGGGTGAAAGCCTGTTAGAAATTTTTTAAAAACTGAGGAGAGCCCTCAACTTCACCATCCCAGTTGAAGTAGATCAATCTTCCTTTTGACGCCAAGAGTGTTGGTTTTGATAATTTGTCAGCCTCCTCATTAGATTCCCTGAAGATATGTTGGTAGTTGGTGCCTTGAAACAATGTCGCCAAATCCCGAATACTACGCTTCCAGCCTTCTATATTGATAGCATGGAGATTGCATTTTTGTTCCAGCCATTCAATGACCACTTTGGAATCCCCAAACATCTGAATATGTTGAATATCCAATAATTTTTCCATAACAAATGTAGCCCGCGCTCCAACTAATTCAGCCTTTGTATTAGATCCTTCACCACAATTGAATATCCATCTAATATCCGGAGCATTTGTTCTTTTCAATGATCCCCCTGGCCCACAATTTGTTCCCCCGGCTATGAATGTCCCATAAAAAATGCCATGGTAAACCCATTTATTCGGAGAATTGGACTCAACCTTATTGCTTGCGATTTAAACTCTGTTGAATGTTTAGTGAGCAAACTTAAAGTCCTGTAGACTACGGTTCCGACTGATGGTGCCTTCCCTTCGAACAATCTTTTATTCCACTCCTGCCAAAGGAACCAACTCAACAAAACAAGAAGTTTTTTTATAACAGCTTTGTTCCACATCCACGACTCCATACATTCGTTTATGTCCCGACCACTCCATGTACAATTCAGATTCAGAGAGGATAAAACATTTGACCAGGCCGCCTGAGTAAATGGACAGTGGATGAATAAATGGGCATTATCTTCGGTGGCTGCTCTGCACATATGGCACATGCCCGGTCCCACCCACCCCTTTTTTTGTTAAGTGTCCCACGTTAGAATGTTATACTCAATGGCCAGCTAGAAAAATAATATAATTTTTAACTGAATTCTCCATTTCCAGAGACTAGACTTCCACCCGCTCTTGATCGGTAAATGTTGAGTAGATAAAATGGCATTGTAACAGTTTATGACTGAGATATTTCCTGACGAGTCACCTCCATTCCACTATAGCTTGTCCTCTGCGCCTTGTTGGAGGGTTATTCCAGCTTGTCTGAGTTCCAATGTATAATCGTTCCACGCGCTGGCCTGTGTTCCCAATAGCCCCAGTTCTTTGCTACTCCTCCAAACCGTCGTGAAAGTAACGGGATCCCGCGCTGGTGAAGCTTGTGACAGTTTGGATATGTTCTTCTCCTTTAGTACATTTAAGAGCTCATCGGTAAGGATCGATCTATCTCCCATGCCCAATATCCTATCGCGTCCGACAACAATAAGGTAGCTTGCTCCATGACACTAGCCGAGCCAATGGTTGATGACTGGTAGTGCGCGATTGAGGCTTGTCCAAATTATCGATGCTGAAGAGCAGTGATGGGAAGACTATCTAATCCAGTTAATGAGAGTAGCACTGTGTAAATATTTTTCTCTAATAACCTTTTGCCAGATACTAGTCTGGGTTAATACCCTCCAATGTGTAATAGCATTCAGAGCCAGATTGAAAATATTGAGATTACGGAAGCCCTAACCACTGAGCTTTCTCGGTCTAGAAAGAACCTCCCATCTATAGAGGTGATAGTGTTGAGTGTTCGAATGACTAGACCACAGAAATTGAAACATCAATTTCCTAATTCTATTTAACACCATTCAGGGCAAAGCTTCCATAGACATACAATATACCGATTGTCCTTCCAGAACATTTTTTACCAAATTGCATCTCCCCCCCAGTGATAGACATATGTTGCACCATAAATTAATCTTATTTGTGATTCTATTAACCAACCAGTCCTAGTCTGTTGCGCGCTGAGATCCAGTCTTCAAGAAGTATCCCAAATAACAGAAACCTAGTGAAAGATCAGTAAATGTGTAGGGCAACAAGGTTTTGAAAGGATTCAGCTCTAGGTCTGATAATCCTTCGAAATGGACTAAGGATTTAGTTAGATTCATTGAAAACCCCGAGGCTTTGCAGAAGCAGCTGGTAAGATTGTCGATCACTTGTCATTCAACCATGCTGGCCTTTGATAAAATGAGGACATCATCCACAAACAGGAGATGAAGGATTCTGGTCATTCTGAAAACCTTAATCCCTAATATATGTCCTTCCTCAAAACTATGCTTCAGTAATAGACTGAGCCCTTCCATCACCAGGATGAATAGGAGAGGTGATAAAGGGCAGCCTTGTTTAACTCCCCTTCCGCTTCTGAAAAAGTCTGTAGCCTCTCCATTGATTAGAACAACAAAGGAGGAGGATGTGACACATGACATTATCCAATTTGTCATATGTATCCCCAATCCAACTTTGAGAAGGATCATTCTAAGAAGGTACCAGTCAATACAATCGTACGCTTTCCTTAAATCCAATTTTAGGACAAGGGCTTTCAATTTTTTTTTTACTACTATGAAGACTCTCATGGGCTGTGCCAATTGCATCCTGTATACGCCCACCTTTAAGAAACCATATGTTCAATGGAGATTGCATCAGAGAGAAAATGTTTAATCTAATTTGCTATAATTTTAGAAATAATCTTATAACATAAATTGCAGAGAGAAATAGGGCGATAATCGTCAAAGGATGATGGTTTATTCGCCTTTGGAATCAAGGTTAGAAAAGTGGAATTTAGGCCTCCAGCAATGGAACCCATTCTTCTCGATTCTTCAACCATCGCTAGCAGGTCCTCCCCGACCAGATCAAAAAAGAATATGAAGAACTCTGCAATCCACCCATCGGGGCCCGGGCTCTTTTCCTTTTTAAAATGAAAGAGCACAACCTTCAACTCCTCCAAGGTAACCGGATTGTATAAAACTCTGGAATTTTCCTCATCTATCATCTGTGGGAATTAGTTGATCAACTTACATTGATCAACAATATTCAGACAATTTGTTGCTTTGTATAAATTCTTAAAATATAGGACAAATTCTTTCTTTAATAATGTGCGCTCATTGACCGATTCACCATTTTCTCCTTTGATATCCCATATAAATTTTTTGGCTTTGTTGTGGGAGGCGAAATTGTGAAAATATTTTGTATTGCAATCTCCACTGGCCAACCAGAGTGCTCTGCTACACAATCTCCATTTTTCTTCCTCTCGATGAAGTAAAATGTTCCTTTCCATTTCTAGAAGCCGCAGTGTAGACTCTGCATCTTGATTAGTTGGGTCACTCGTCATCAATTTAATGTGCTCCTTTATATCAACTTCCAACTCTAACATTCTAGCTTTGTTCCTTTTGATTTTTTCTTTATACCAGTTCTTTGTAAGTTGTTTTAATGCATGTAATTTCCAAACGATTCTACGTTGGGCGCTGCCTTTGGTAACAAACCTTGGCTTGTTCCAAACCTTGGTGACAAGATCCACAAACTCTTTTTCTTCTAGCCACTGGGCGTTGAATTTAAAGGGATAGTTCTTGAAATCCGACAATAAATCCAGCCAAAAACAAATGGCCGCATGATCGGAAAAAAACGGGAATTCGACCCAAGTCCTGTAGATTCCGACATCTGTTAGTAACTCTTCAGCAACCATAACCTTGTCAAGCCATCTTGCAATCACATTTTGGCCCATACGACCGTTCCTCCATGTAGGCATCAATTTTGGTGGCTTGATGTCTATGAGGTTTTTGGAGGAAAACAGGTCTCTATAATAACCATCTATTCCAGCACGTGTCCCTCCCCAAGCCTCTTCAGAATTAAGAATGAGATTGAAATCCCCAGCCATGATTAAATTTTTAATCGATAAAATGCCATTGTCTTCCACTGAATTCCATAAATTTTTTTGGGCTGAGCAAGGACCATATATATTTAGTAAGGTATTCTCCCGATTATTTAAAATACTCCTACTTATTAACAGGATGCCACCCACTGTGAGAAAAGGTGTCAGTTCATAAAATCTTGGGTCCCAAGCTACAAGTAGACCCCCAAAAGTACCCACCGAATTTACAGAGCAGATAGCCCAGGAAGGGTGGAAAATATAGAAGAAATCCCTAGCTTTCTATGCGGAAACCAGAGTTTCTTGAAAAAATACTATCTTAGGTTTCGATTGTTCCATCAATTGATGGAAGGAAGCAGCTTTGAGGGTGACCCCAATCCCTCTAACATTTAGAGAGAGCAATAACATTACTTATCCCTGGCCAAGGCTTTCATTGCTCTAAGAGGCCCAATGTCAGTGGAAGAAGTAGTATTCTCTGTAGTAAATTCATAAAATTGTGAAAGTTTTTTCCAACTGCTTCTAGTTTTTATAGGTGAGAGTTCTAGAGCTATACCCTTAGGCCACACAAAGTTTCTTCCAACATTCATCGGAATAGATTTCGAGCTAGTCACCTCCGAGGACCCTAAGGGTTCTATAATCCTTTTCCCCAAATAGGTAGGAAGAGTTGTAGCTTCTTTGTAATCTCTACTAAGGGGTATCAATGAGTCAAGGACCAAGTTAAGGTCATTTGCATCCTCCTCAGGTTCCCTAAATCCAGGCTCTATGGTTGATTCAGTAACCTTTGGCTGAGAAGAAGAGGAAGAGGGTTCCGAAGCCCTTGATAAGGTTATATGTTTGTTTTGAGGCAGAGGGTATGTGGAAGGGCGAGAAGAAGGAGGCGAACCCGAACCAATAATAAAATTGTTGATAGGCAGGGGAGGAGTAATGGAAGGGCGAGATGAAGGATATAAACCTGTGCCAATAATAAAACCAGAAGCCTGATTGAGGAGCTTATCCACTACCTATTCATGAGTCAATGTATCCCTAATAGGAGCAGAAGATTAAAAAACTCCTCCTGTAAAAACGTTGTCGACAGTCTTAGAACGGGACAACCAACCCGAGTTATCCAAGGCTTCCTTTTCCCACATAGATAATGAAGAAAAAAGTGAAGGGCAGAAGAAACGTAACTTACTCGACAATGAGTCCATGGTCTCCGAGGGTGACCTTGTTTCTGATGGGCTGAGGATAGGCATTTCACCCAGAGAATCCCCCTCCATCATATAATCCGGAGGATCTTTCTGTACCAGGGTATCTTCTGAATTTTCCTCATTCACCTTTCCACTGCAATCCCTTCGGAGGTGGCCTGTACAGTGACACCAGCTGCATCTGAAGGGGATACCCTGATAGTCTAATCTCTGTTTAATGTGCCACCCTCGCCATTCAATATCCAAGACTTCCGGGAGTTCCTCATGAATATCTATTTCCACAAAAAATCTTCCCATTTTCCTTGAGGAGTTTGTTAAAGAAGATGTATCCAGAGCAATGAATCGCCCCAAGGCATTCCCTATGGCCTTGAATGCCCCTTCATTCCAGAATTGTATAAGCAGTCCCGACAAGAGGACCCAGAGATGTTTGTGTTGGAAGTGCTCAGTTAATGGGTCAAATGCCACCCTCCACCTTTTCAGCATAAGACTACTCCTACCCAGAACCAAAAACTTGTTCAGTAGACGAGAGACATCCTCCGAGGATTTGCAGATGAATCCCATCCATCCTTTTGTAAGGTGAAGTATATTAGGAGCATACCCAAGGATAGGAACCCAGTTCTGTAGTACCCAATCCGAGACAGGTCTCTCCGCTAGGTAAGAATAGTCTAGACGACCTACCATTCCACACAAAGCCATTTGCAGGTTTCTTCGAGGCCCACATCAACCCCTAAAACCATCCTCCGAACTCGCTTGTTTGGCTTCCAAACTTGTTTTAGGATCCCATTCTGACATGATTTTAAATGTGCGTAGTTTGGTCTGTCAATTGCTAAATCCTTCTGTACATCTCTTCTAAGGTGAGAAATCGGATCAAGAAGACTCAAGGTTTGTTGAGGGCAAGTAATCGGTGAACCATTGTCAAGATAGTTGGTGTGTAGAGTAGAAGGATTCAAGGCAAAACATGGTAACAGGGCTGAGTAGTCATAAAAAACGCCAATAGGATGGGATAAAGAAGCATTCAGTCGAGAGGGATGGACAATGTATTTTCCTGTACCGTCTGCTTTTTTGAAGATGCCCTCCTTGTACCACTCAACTTCGTCCGACGGGTTCATTAGTGAGTTGATGTCTTTAAGGATGTCAGTGTTCCTTTTAGAGTCTATAGGGTCAAACGTTGCTTTGAACCGCGCAAAAAAAGTTTAACTCCCCTGTTGAATAGACCTCTCAGTAAACAGATCTCTATTACAACCTAATCCATCTAGAACCAACAACATTTTTAGTGTTGGTCTCTATTACAAGATTGGGTAGAAACATATATTTCGTATCTTATTTTGTCTTGATATAACTATTTTCCAAATTTTATTTTGCCTTTACTTACATTATGTAGGAGTGAAATGTTGACTTAAAATGTTAACTTTGAAATTTTTTCATATATTTTTCACTTTTAAAGATATAGTTTTCCAAAAACCATAACTATAATAAAACATAAATTTTGACTTAAAATGTTAACTTTGAAATTTTTTCATATATTTTTCACTTTTAAAGATATAGTTTTACAAAAACCATAACTATAATAAAACATAAATCTTCTAATGCTTTATCATTAAACAATAACAAAATGTAATAGAGAATAACCATTTCAAAACCTAAAATTACAATTTTAAAAAATTAAACAATTTTAATAAAAATAACATTTACAATTTTATTTTTACAATTTTTTTTTAATTATAATTTTCTTTTCCTAAAAAAAAATATAAATTAAAATTAAACGTTTTACCTTTTAGCAGTTTTTTTTGTGACTTTTTCAGTTTGATTTTGCCCCAAATCCAGTGAGGAATGGTTGGATATGGCTAAGTTTGTATAATCCAAGTGACTTAAGTGTTTTTCAACACCTAAATCCATTTATACATTCACAAATACAATTTAAACAACATAAAATAACCATTTTGTCCAATGGACCACATTTCAACCAAAAAACCCAAAAAATAAAAGATTTAGCCAACCCCAAACTTATATCCATGAGAATTTCACTTTTACAAATCATTTCTTAATTATAATCTTCTTTTCTTAAAAAAAAATATAAATTAAAATTAATTTTTTTTAAACATGAGTGAAAGAAAAGACAAACCCTACATAACCTTAGTCATTCACACATGGTAAAACTAACTTTTTATAAATCATAAATAAATTAATTAACTTTTTATTTTCAAAATTTTGATTTAAATTTTATAAATCATTATTTTAATAATTATTTTTTTTTTCCAAAAATCTAATGATTGTGGATATTAACAATTAAATTTGTACATTGTAATCACTCTTTTCTCCATAAGTCATCATTCCATCAATTTTCTTAGTTACAGTAAATCAAAGATTCATCATTTTATCAATTTTCTTACATCATTTCATCTATTTTTTTAATAATTAAGAATCTAATGAATTAATTATCATTAAAAATTAAGAATTTAAAGATAGTTAGATTTTTATTTTGGCATGTAAGTCCATAATTTTTATAATATTGCATGAATTATAAAAAACATAAATATAAATGAGTTAATTTACTTAATTTTTATAATTATTTACATTTTTGTTACCAATAATATGTATTTAGATTATGATGATTATTGAAAAATCATATACTTTAAGTTATTAAGATTGTTATGAATAAAATGGTAAATGTTTAAATGATGGTAATACAAAATTCAAGATTGCTATGAGTAAAAGTGCAAATCTCTAAACAACAACGATAATTTTTTTTTAGGATTTGAGCATGGAGGTTACAACAACAATGATCATGGAGATTACAATAACGATAAGAAATTTAAGATTTGAGCATGGAGGTTACAATAACGATAAGAAAATTAAGATTTGAGCATGGAGGTTACAACAATGATAAAAAATTTAAGATTTGAGTATAGAGATTTTAACACTTAGCCATCATTTTAACTTTTTCAATGAACACTTTACTTATCACAAGAAGAACCAATATAAGCTTAGTAAAATGATGAATGAAGTTTCCACTAAAAAAGTTAGAACATTTCAAAACACACAAAACTAAATTTCAAAAAATTCATTATAAGAAATTTAAGATTACTACTAACCATAGTGAGTGTTTAAAGGATAACAATAAAAGAAATTCAGAATTATTATGAACAAAATCACAAATGTTTAGATGACAATGACAATAAACTTGTATGCTACACTTCTAATCATCAAGATATGAACACTCACTAATTGAGATTATTAAAAGGAAATCAAAAAGATATAAACACTATAAATAATTGAGATTGTTATAAAAAATTATGTTTAATTATAATCACAATAATTTATTTTTATATATTTTAAATAATTTAGAAAATTGTAAATATTTAAATAATAATAATTTTAAAAGTATTATAAACTGATTATACAAAATTTCAAAAATTTCAATCAACAAAATTATTTAAATATAATAAAAAATTTCAAAATTTCTCATGAACACAATTATTAACGTTAACGATGATGATAAATCAGTTATTACTATTCAAATACATACAAATTTTTATATTTTTATATATAAATAACCAGTGTTTAAATGATGATGATATTTTTTTTTACAATGTAAATAAAAAAATATTATTCAAATATATAAAATTTTAAATATAAATTTACATGTTTTAAATAGTTGATATTGTTATTAATATTATTTTTTTCATATTGAGAAATTTATAATAATTTAGTAGTTAATTTGCACTGGGGATTGAGTTGCTCACTTTTATTTAAGCAAAACTACTCTTCGGATTTGTTGGTGATTATAAACTCTGAGTTTTGGACCATTAACCCTTGTCCTTATATTCTAGAAAAATGAACTCTTAACAAAGCATAAACTATTTTGTACAATTTGAGTGGGCATAATGATTAAGAACATGTGTTTCCTTATGAGGTCACATGTTCAAACCCAGAGGAGAGTAGAGTATGTACATGTTGGGCCGTTGTGATAAAACTAGAAGGGTAGACGACTTCGAGAAGCCTTGGCTCTTACTAAGTCACAAGTTTCTGATATATATCTAACTTACTGGCTGCTAACTATAATCTTGAATTATTTCCCACTGTAAAAAAACAAAACAAAAACAATTTTACATCATACTCTAAAACCAATTAATATTAATATTATTATACATAAATTTTATTTATAATGAAATAAATAATTTTTTAAATTTTATTAAATTAAAAAAAACTAAACTAAACCACAACGAAATTTAAAGCTGAGTAGACTTAAACTCTGACTGAGACACACCATCACAACACTCGGTGAGTCGACCGAGGGCGAGGTCTCTGTTTACCAATTTTTGTTATAATCATTTTCCCTTTTGAAGGATGAAAATCAACCAAAAAAATAGTACTCTCTCTCTCTAGACACTTTCGTACTACCTCTCTCCAAGGGTTTTCCAACTAATTTTCCCGCCTTAACGCACCCGCGCCGTTCAGTCCTTGTATTTGTTCGGCTCTTTCATCGTTGTTTCTCTCATTTTTCTCGCTCATTCTCTTCCAAACCCTATTCTCCAGTTCGCAGGTTCGATTCCTCCTTACGCATAACTTTGGCCAGCGCTTTGTTTCGTTCGAAACAGTGAAGAATCGACGTAGCAGAGCAAGTCTTCAGGTAACTGTTCTCGGTACTTGCCATTTCCTTCGCCATTGCCAAATATTTTGAGAGGAAATATATCTCTGAATGTTTTTTTGAGGGTTACAAAACAGGGTTTAATCCGTTTTGAAGTCATCAACTTGAAGGCCTTCATGTGCTGTAGGTTAGTTTTGTTTTATATGGCAATCAGAAGAGAAGTTGCCATTATAAGTTTTGCATTTTGTGATGTTTTCTTATGCATTGCTTACATGTGTTTTATTATCAGAGCTTGCATGCATTGTTTGTGTGGATGGTGGTGGTCTAAGAACTGGGTCCTCCAGCATTAGGTTTCAGTATGCAAGCTAAAACGGTGCCAGAGTTTATATTGTTTATGTTTTTCCACCTGTTTTATTTTGTAATAGGTACATAAGTTTTATTGATCCAAGGGAGACTTTTGCAGAACATTACTATAAATTTATGTGACATTCACCTGAGTTCCTTCTGACTTGACCTTAACATTCCAACATTGGATGATTTTTCAGTTTTTTAAAATCATTTGCTTAATTTTTTTTTCTAGGACCACCCTTTTGAATTCCGGAGAGGGTACTGAACTCCGACTAAGCAGCTTTATTTAAGAGTTCACTGCATTAATGCAGCTACACGAACACACAGGTTCAGATAACAGGTGGTCACAGTAACATGGCTGCATGTTTCTGAGGGTTTTGAACTTGGGTATCTCCCTCAGGTCAGAATTAGTTGTCGCTTGAATTAGTAGTAGTAGTTGTTATTAGTATTATTGTTGTTGTTGTTGTTGGTGGTGGTTTTTGAAGAAGTACGCCGATAGGGCTGCACCACAAAAAGCGGTTGGTGCCAAGTCCGAGGGGTGCAATATCACTCAGGACTTGCACTCTGCTTCATCCCTTTCAAACTCGTTCAATATAGTTGTGATTGAAAACAGGAACGGAATCCTGGTGAAGAGCTTAACACTTCGTCGAGACATTGGACTATTGTCCAATTGGTATGGATGAATGGTATACATAAGATG
>JZKD02S0859311.1:0-14237 GCA_000966675.3 Picea glauca
GCATGAAAATCAACATGGTATCAAAGCAGGACTGGGCTCGACTCCCTCACGGGAGGGCCCGGGAAAATGAAAGAGATTTTTGCGCATATTAAAATCATGAAGGAAGCACGCAAGACTAATCGGAGTATGAGAGGCTACAAGCCATGTTTTCTGTCCACACACGTAGAGGGATGGGTCGAGCACGTGGTTGGGAGAAGACGAGAATGCATGAAGAGAAGTTGAGCGATGGCATGGGTTCTAATCGGATTCAATGTCCTCATGTTTAGACTGAAATTTGATGACCCTCTCGAGGTTGTGCAGCTTCACGGTGGACGTGGGGGAAGTGGCAGAAGGAGTAGAATTTGGTGATGGTGTTGCTGGTGATTGAACCAGCCATGTATTCAGTGCTGCTGCAATGGTTGACGACACCGGTGCCGCTGCGAGAGAGGTTGAGATCATCAATCCCAGGATAAAAATGAAGGTATTCAATCCGGCCATAGTACAACCATCTTCTCTAGATACGAAATACATCGTCATTGTCAAAAATCTGATTTAAAAGTTATGTTGGAAACTAAGAATCATCATGATGTATGCCTGTCAGGCCATCATGGAGGCATTAGCATTCATGGCGGGAACATTTCCGCTGAGATAACCTTTGTCGGTTGAATCCCTTCGATTTCATTCAACTTTATCAGCTTTTTGAATACCAGTGTTCACTGAATTCACACCGCTCTGTTAGAGTTTTGAATATGACGCTAGGATAACATGTGTGTTGTGACCGTGGATCTAGTCGCCACGAATCAGAAGTTCAATGTGATGGGCATCAAAGGCCAGGATGCAAAGTGTATGATTAGCGTAGAGGTCGGGGACTTCTTGCAGTTGCTATATGTGGTGCATTCACACTGCATCAAGGGTATTCCAAGTTGGAACGTTTGTTGACAGTTTGGTAATCCACAATGGGGATGCCTATTGAAAAGCGATTAAAGAAGACTGTTTTTTTCTCAGGCAGAGAACTTGACAGGGAAGAAAAGCAGGGTTTTAAGGACAAATAATGGAGGAGAGTATACTTTCGTTGACTTCAGTGATTTTTGCAAGGAAGCAGGGATCAAGAGGGAGTTAGCTTCAGAATTTGATATGAAGGATCTTGGTCTCATACATAACTATTTGGGACTAGAAGTATTGCAGAAGCCTGGTGAAATCTTCCTAGGTCAAGGGAAGTATGTTGTGAAAATCCTTCAAAAGTTTGGGATGGTGGATTGCAAATCCATGGCAACTCTCATGGTGGTAAACGTGAAGAAGTTGAGAGACTTAGACTCTGAACTGGTTGATCTATCCACATACAGACAGTTGATTGGCTCATTCATATATTTGGTGAATACCATGCCGGACATATGCTTTGTTGTAAACACATTGAGCCAGTTGCAAGTGGAGCCTAGACATGAGCATTGGATAGATGCGAAACATATCTTGAGATACTTACATGGGATGTTGAATTATGGTTTGAGATATGTCTCAAACAGTTATATTCAACTGTAGGGATATACAGACTCTGATTGAGCAGGGAATGCAGATGACAGAAAGAGTACCTTTGGTACCTGTTTCAGTTTGGGCTCAGCCATGATATCTTGGATTAGCAGGACACAGAAGTATGTGGCACTCAGCACTGCAAAGGCGAAAAACATTGCAGCATGTGATGCTTGTACGGAAGCAGTATGGCTTTGTAAGTTGATTTCTGGACTATTTGATCAGGTGTCGGATTCGACCATGATATTCTATGACAATCAAAGTTGTGTGAAGTTTTCAAAGAACCCGGTGTTCCATGATAGGTCAAAGCACATTGAGATCAATTATTATTACATCCGTGATCGAGTCCAGAAGGGAGAAGTAAAACTCTAGTACATCTCCACCGATGAGCAGATAACGGATATTCTGACGAAGCCCTTGTCCAAATGGAAGTTTGTGTACTTCAGGGACAAGTTGGGACTTGTGGAGATTGCTCCCTTGGTTGAGAGGGAGTGTTGATCTGTATCATGCTAGTATAGCTTAGATATGATGCTTTTGCATCATGCTAGTACAACTTAGATATGTTGCAGTAGCATCATGCTAGTACAGCTTAGATATGATGTAGTAGCATCATGCTAGTACAGCTTAGAGATGATGCAGATGACTCGCATCATGCTAGTACAGCTTAGATATGATGCATTAGCATCATGCTAGTACAGCTTAGAGATGATGCAGTTCTCTAAGGCACATCATGCTAGTACAGCTTAGATATGATGCAATAGCATCATGCTAGTACAACTTAGATATGTTGCAGTAGCATCATGCTAGTACAGCTTAGATATGATGCAGAAGCATCATGCCAATACAGCTTTGAAATGATGTAGATGATACTCCACATCATGCCAACACAACTTAGATATGATGCAGAAGCATCATGCTAGTACAACTTAGAAATGATGTAGAGATGATACTCCACATCATGCCAATACAGCTTAGATATGATGCATTCGCATCACACTAGTACGGCTTAGAGATGATATAGTGGCTTATATGACTTGATGTGCACCATGCCAGATGAATTATGGTTTAGATATGATGCAGTTGATGATACGTCATGATATATTTGATGTAACTTTTCTTTAGATAAATTTGGTCAACTTGAATACATTTAGTTGGTTGTTATGAATACCTCCCTAGTTAAGAGGGAGTGTTGAAATTTTGTAACTATGGTCGGTCTTCATAATGTATATATTCGAAAAAGAATGTGTACTTGTATAAGTCGGCCCTACTTGTGGCATAGATGGCAACCTAATCAGGAAAAATGGTCCTTGTAGTCACGCGACTAATCCAGGGGGATATCGGTGGCCACCCACCTTTTTCAACTGGCTCAAAACAGTTTTNTCGTGTATTACTGTATATCTGTGTTTATGGTTGCATCTCTGATACATTTATGTTATATTATTGAATATCTGCGATATCTCTGTGCATTTCTTTATTATATCTCTGATCTCATTTCATGCCGAAAATAATTCGGATCAGTGGTATCTGAGCAGGCTGCTCTTGATCGTTTTTCAGTGCATGTGTGCATGTCCCCGACGAGGTCTTAGTATAGCAAGTTGGGTCTCGAGCTTGTCTCTCTTGAAGACAATCGTTCTCGCATGCTCAAGAAACCCTCCTTGGCAGAAGAAAAGAAAAATGACGGAGCAAACAATCCTATAAGTCTATTGTTTGAGCAAGCTCTCACAAAACAGAGGGACAAAATGATGGAGAATTTTTCCCACATCCTTCAACGTCTCCCGATAGCATCAAGTGCATCGTCATTAAGCGGCCACTTTGGAGGCACCTCGCCTTTCAAAGTACAAGTTAATTTTGATATTCCTGTATTTGAAGGACGGATAGATGCAGAAGCCCTAAAAAAATGTTTAAATCTGCTAGAAGGTTATTTCTCTATTCACAATTTTTCCGACAGAGAAAAGATCACCTTCGCACTCCTTAAATCTCTCCCCCATGTCAAACATTGGTGGGAAACTTACTGGGAGCAAAGTTCCACGGAGGAGTCTGGAATATATGGGGTCGAGCCCACTTGGGATTTTTTTGTGGATGCAGTAAAGGAACAGTATTACCCTGTCGGCAACTATGAGGACCAATACATGAGATGGACCACACTACGGCAAGAGAGGGGCCAAGCAATTATGGAGTTCACCAATACCTTCCATGCCTTGCGCACCAAGCTGGGTATCAAAGGCTCCGAACGACACTTGGTTCTGAAATATCGTGGGGCTCTACACATACATCCAAACTGAAATGGATTTTCTGGATATCTCATCACTCGATGCTACTTATCAATATGCTGTTAAAATCGAGCAGAAATTTAAGCACAAGAACAAATGAGAGTTCGGGTCTACAAATCCACAACAACCAAAGTATGACAAAGACGGCTCTAACAAACAGTCTCCCGAAAACCAATCCAAGCCACAGGAAAAAAAGGGTCACGGAAAGACAAAGAAGGACACCGGAAAATGGTGCGATTTCCACAAAAGCCCCTGACACAACACCGATGAATGTCGCTCAAAACAGTCATTGGTGGCCGAGATCAAAGACAAGGAGCCAAACCCTGATTTAGAATCTGATTCTGAAAATACTAGTAAAGAACAAATCATTGACGCAGACCCCACTGTTATTGTCGCGACCGCAACAATTCAACCAGAAGAACCAACAGATCCTGAAGAGGGGGAGCGCCTTTTTCATTCACAGATGTGGGTGAAGGGAACCCCGCTGCATTTTATTGTTGATAGCGAAAGCCAGAAGAACCTCATCTCAACACAGGTCGTCAAACAATTGGAATTGTCGACAACACCACACCCACAACCATACAGCATCAGGTGGCTTCGCTAAGGACGAGATCTTTGTGTCAGCCAGCAGTGTCGATTGTCATACGACATCCAGCCCTTCAAGGATGAAGTATTATGTGATGTTTCCCCACTGGATGTTTGTGATGTTCTCTTGAGCCAACCATATATGTGGAAGCGCCATGCTATTTATGAGTCTCGACCCCGTAGTGTCATTGTTACTTTGGGGGGTCATCTCTACAGAATACTAGAGGTAGTTCCGACTACTGTTCCACCTAAACAGTGTTGCAAGGTAGTATCTCATACTACAAAATTCAGCTTCTTCACAATCTGTTCAAAAGGTGAACAGAAGGATACTGCAACCACTATAGCCTCGGCCCAAGCACCTTCTATCCAACAGAAGCAGGTCGACAAGATTGCAACAAAGTGTAAAGATTCCTTCTGCACAAAAGAATCTCCTGTATCCAGACTGGTTAAAAAGGTCCAACCCTTCCAGCCACATGTTCGTGACAACCTTCAACAAGCTAAGTAGTGCAACTTCTCCAGCAAGGCAAGCAACTCACCAAGATGCAGATTCAACAAACACTTTTCCCTCTCCCTCGGGCACTCAACGCAATGGAGACCATTGCTTCCGAAGGAGGGAGAATTGATCCAGGTGGATATCGATGGCCACCCACCTTTTTCAACTGGCTCAAAACAGTTTTCTGAGAATTTTGGTAATTTACTATTTTTAGTAGTTTTTAACTTCCGGTGCCATTTTGAGGGCCTAAATGAAAGTTTTTCGAGATAGAGCTTTTCAATGATAGTCGAAGGCATGATTGAGCCCCCAAAATGAATCTCCTCGACGATACCTTTCCAATGAGCTATCATACGCCTAAAACGGAGATCGTATGCAAAAATTACGACCCCGGGAAGTTGATGCACCAACTTACCCAAACGAGGCCCACATGACTTTTGGCGCTTCATCTCCTAGGGTTAAGTTTTTGGATGTCTAGGGTTTTTGGCATTCCGGTTTATTGTAAAAAGGCCTTCAAACCCTCATTGTAATCATCTTCTTGCGAATGCGAGTAGCTGTCACATCTCTTCTCAGAGATAAGTTGCCACCATTCTAGCGAGTCTTTCACTCTGTATTTTTACAGTCTCTGTACANTGCCGAAAATAATCCAGATCAGCAACACTTCGTTGAGTGCGTGACAACTGTAGGACACATGCGTAGTCGTGAGACTATGGCGGAGACTCTGTCTCTGGACAGTAGTTGTGTTCTCCTACAATGGTTGTGTACCACTGGCAGAGATTGTGTGTCTCTGGACAGTAGTTGTGTGCTACTACAAGTGGTTGTGTACCACTATCAGTGACTGTGTCACTGGACAGTAGTTGTGTGCTACTACAGTGGTTGTGTACCACTGGCAATGACTATGTGTCTCTGGACAGTAGTTGTGTGCTACTAGCAGTGGTTGTGTGTCACTGGACAATAGTTGTGTGCTACTAGCAGTGGTTGTGTGCCACTGGACAATCGTGTTCTATTGAATGGCATTGTAGTAGTTGTGTGCTACTAGTTGATTTCCATAGAGACTACCAGATCGCTTGGAAGTAGTTGTGTGCTACTGTTTGATCACAAAGACTGTGACAAATGATTTGAGCTACTAATGGTATGGTAGTAGTTGTGTGCTACTGTTTGATCACAGAGATTGTTGCAAATGATTTGAGCTATCGATGGTATGATAGTAGTTGTGTGCTACTAGTTGATCGCAGAGTAGTCATTGGACTACTAAATGAAGACATCGTGGAAAGATACCTTCCTAGTTAAGAGGGAGCGTTGATGTTTGAGGCAAGAAGCGAGAGACATTCTCCCTAGAGGGTCCTGTGTGGACTTGTAGGGGGGAATGTGGACTTCATCTTGACGTGCCTTAGATGGTCAGATGAAGGAACCAAGACATTGGTTTCATGAGGAAACCTCGATATGTCTTGAGGGAGATTGGTTCCATGAGGAAACCTCAATGTGTCCTTGAGAAGACATCGTTTCCATGAGGGAACCTTCATATGTCTTAGACATGTGTTCCACAAGGGAACCACTAGATGTCTAGTATGGACACAATTCATGACTGAACTGAGACATTGGTTTCATGAGGGAACCTTGATATGTCAAGTATGGTCCAAGATGACTTAGCTTGATCAACCCCAAGAGACTAGCCACCCCTTGTAAGATGAGCTAGCTCAATTCTTGTGGATAGCAACTACATGACGTGTATAAACACAGGTGAATGGCCCCCTAGTAAGCATCGAGTGGACCTTCTCCTAGATTGGGCTACAAACCAATGGAGATAGGATACATTTATCACAATTGTGTACTTGTGATAAATGGGCCCAAGCATATTCCTTCCTTGATCATGACAAGGAGCGATATGGACTCGAGGTGCTTGAGGTGCTTTCCATGTATCAAATAGCATTGGGATAACATTCAATCACAAGGGTGTACCTATGGTAAATGGCCTTGGTGTGATCTTTGTCCTTAGTCATGGTGATTTGACTTGGAATGATAAAGACTTAAAGATGTTAGATGCTATCACATGCGGACCCAAAGTGAGCATTATCTCAGAGAGAGTCAATTGGCTCAGAAGGAGAGCCACAAAAGGAGTTTCCCCTCGATTCAAGTGGGAGAGAGACATCTCCCAAGACCGATAGGTGTCATGACTCTAGAGTGAAGTTTGTATACTTCAGAGACAAGCTTTGGCATGATGAAGAATGTCTCCCTCGTTGAGAGGGAGTGTTGCTTTTTGGACATCGGAAAAACATTCTTCCAAATATATATATATATATATATATATACATGATATTTATAATACAAAGTATAAATATATATATAATAAATAAGTAGTTAATTATTATTCAAGGGACGCATGCTTTCATGGATGGTCACCATATGTTCTCTATATATGGAACACTCATCATTGTAATAACATATTCACATATACAATATTATCTCATATGAAAAATCAACACAACACACCCATGCCCTATAAGCATCTAAGTTGAAGAAGCCAGTTGCATCTGCAAAGAGCTGAAGATATAGGCCATCGAAACATAGGCAAGGAATGTCTGGCATAAAGGTCAATGGTTAGAAACAATCAACTAACGCTGAAAGATCACAAGTTTGACTCTTGAACTGACAAGACCTTGAATCATACTATGAAATGGTGAGATTTGAAGATAACAGTTGTCAAAAAGGCATTTGGATCGTAGGAGTTCTTTTGAAAATTACACTTGAAATAAAAAGCAAAGCCGAATTTTGGCACTTACAAAAATGTGCAACATGAATCTGTTAGCTTTGTAGTTTAGGCTATTCATTTCAAAAGCCTCTGAAGTATAGGTTTCAATTTTCAAGAGGTTGACTTAACAACATTGAAAACCATGTTCACCCAAGGTTGTGTTAGACAGCCAAATTTGGGTGTCTCATTGTGTAGTTGAAATGTCAGCCCTTTATTGAACTTTAGGTAGCTAAAACATAAAATACAATGTTTTTAGAAACATACTTCCTTTGACTTAGGATGATGAGAATTAGTCTACTGAACATGAGTTAACGCGTATTATATTTATGCTTTTCTATTCTATAATTCATTGTTTTTGGTCGATTTAGTCTAAATTGACCACTTGCCTACTTTATTCTAAATTGACCACTCGACGTCACAGGTTCAAATCCAGAGGGGGGTAGGGTATGTATAACTCCGTAGAATTTAGCAGTCAAATCCCTACGAGGAGGGGGTCTCATACACCAATTTGGTGTCTGGCTTGGCCATGACCTTAAAAATAGATTATTATTAATATTGTTGTATTTTATTGGAGAAATTGCCAATTTTGATCACTCCACCAATATTGTTCTCTATATATAGCAATAGTGCAACATAGGGCTTGGGATTTTTTACATGGTATCAGAGCTTATTTCCCTGATTGAAATTCTCTAGGATTTGCAGCAGTAAAGGACCCAGCAAAAGTAAGGAAAAGAGTGAGGAATCAACCTCATTACCAGGAAAGGACTTGAGTAAAGTGCCTCAGTTGTCATAAGTATGGTCATTGTGCATCACAATGTCCATATAAGAAGAAAGGTAAAGGGGAGTAGTAGCAAAAGTAGGTACAACATCTATAGAAACTCAAATGAACGAGTTCACTGCCAAGTTCAAGAAGGATTTTTGGTTGGTCTCTTGCCTTTCTACCAGTACGATTCCGAGTAATGTGTGGTATGTGGACAGTGGAGCATCTCGACATATCACATCAACCCAACAGTTATTTTCTAGCCTAAAGAAGGACTCAAGGGTACTGGTTGAGCTTGGTGACGATGCCATGCATCACCCAGTAGCAAGAGTTGGTACTATTCCCTTCCAGCTTGAGTCAAGTAATTCTTTAGATTTTGATGATGTCTTGTTCGTACCAGGTCGTACCAGGTCTCACAAAGAACTTGCTTGTTTTGGTTATGGAGGATAAGGGCTTTGCAATGGAGTTCAAGAACTAACAAGCTTTCATCAAACTGAAGGAATCTATCCCATATAGAGCTCAGGTAATAGGGGTTAGAGAAGGTAATTTATACAGGTTGCAAGGTGAACTTGTTCGAGCCCTGGTGCATAACAGTGACAAATTGTGCAAGTTGTGGCACAAGAGGATGGTGCACCTTCATCCCAAGGCGTTGTCTATTTTGACGGAGATAGTTATAGGTCTTCAAGAGTTCAAAGTTGAGCAACATGGTGTATGTAGATGGTGCACGCTTAACAAGCATGCCAAGGTTGCTTTCTCAAGCAATAAGCATGGGTCTAAGGAGATTTTAGACCTGGTGACAGAGGATGAGGAGTAGAAAGCTTTGAATGTTGAGCTAGGATCATTAGAGCAATACATCAACCTTCAAGTGGAGAAGGGGAGATGGTAGCCCCTTGCACTTCTGTCAGGACACCTCGACGGTTCAGCCATACATTGAGAGATGCTCATGAGCATGTTGAGACTCCTAGGAGCACATTCAGAGAGCGCAAACCTCCAAAGAAGTTTCTACACAATACAGCATTGATGAACAACATTCTAGATTTCAAGCCTTCAAATTTTCAAGAGGCAATAGACCAACATGTATGGCAAGATGGCATGGTGGAGGAGTACACCTCCATCATGAAGAATGTTGTTTGGGACAAAGTGCCATGATCAGAGGGGAAGTTAGTTGGGAGTTCCAAGTGCCTCTACAAGATCAAGCATGCTACAGATGGCGGCATTGAGAAGTTCAAAGCAACGTTTGTGGTGAGAGGGTTCTCCCAAAGAGAAGGGGTGGACTACAAGGAGACTTTTGCTTCAATCGCCAAGTACACAAAGCAACCTCGAGGCTTTGAAGTAAGTGAGAAGGAGTCCCATGTTGTTTTGCAATGAACACCTTGAGTCAATGCATAGTGGAGCCAAGGCAAGAGAAAAACATGTGCTCAGGTATTTGAGGGGGGCACAGTGGAGTATGGTCTTGAGATATCTTGGAGATGATTAAGTGAAGTTGAAAGGGTATACTTACTCAAATTGGGCAAATAGTGCAGCAAACAGGAAGACCACCTCCAGGTGTTTCTTTAGCTTGGGATTGTTGTTGATTGCAGCTTCATGAGACATCCTCCAGATCGTTCTCCTCTGGAATGAGTTGAGACATCTGTGTGAGAGAGCCCAAGTGTTGGGTGTGCCCATGTGATGGGTGTGCATCAGACTCTGGACTAAATTGCGATGACGTGTGGTCTCTTCTCTACTCCTTTGGACTGAGTTGAGATGACTTGAGATGATCTCCTGCCTTGTACTCCTCTGGACTGAGTTGAGTCGGCATGAGATGGTCTCCTGCCTTGTACTCCTATGGACTTAGTTGAGTCGGCTTGAGATGGTTCTCTAGATGGTACTCCTGTGGATTCAGTTGAGTTAATCTGTTGAGAGTGAAGTCCATGTGGGTGAGCACAGGTGGACGTGTCCCTAGTGGTTGAGCACTAGAGGATGTGTGCGATCCCTTGCTATATTGTCAGAGAGTGAGACTTTGGTAAAACCCTAATTGTGTTGTAAAGGGTACAAGTCAGCCCCACCACGTAAAGATAATTAATATTGTGTAATTATTAATTATATTATTAAGTTGTACAGGTCAGCCCTATTGTGCCAAGTGTCATGTCTATTCGTTTCGTTAAGTTTTGTATAAATAAGAGATAGATTCCCATTGTGGATCATATCTCTCACTAACTCAACGCATGGTTTGAAATTATGACGACTGCAGTTTGCACTTTTCTAGAAGCTAGTTTACTCAGTCTTAGAAGCACCCTCTTGTGTGCTAGGTTTTGGTGGTGGATGGTGGTTCTTTTCTTGGCAATATAAGCAAAGGATTGTTGGATTTTTCCCTTGGTTGAGAAGGGTTTTCCCGGGATACTTCTTGTGTTCTTGTGCATGGTTATTCTTCTTATGATCTTGGTTTATTACAACTAATGTATTTTGTTGTTGCAATGGTTATGGTTGTAACTTATGCTAAACAGAAATAAAATAAATGTGCATGAGCTAAACCATCAAAATTCAACAGGGATCAACGATGATATCCTTGTTCAGCAAGAAGCAGAGTTATGTGGCACTTAGCTCAGCAGAGGCAAAATACATGGTAGTCAATACGACTAGTTGTGAGGCCATATGGCTCCGCAAGTTGCGAGATTGTTTGATCAGTAGTTGGATCCCACGATCATTCACTATGATAATTAGAGTTGTATCAAACTCTCTGAGAATCCAGTGTTTCATGACAAGTCCAAGCATATAGAGGTCAGATATCACTTCATACGAGACAAGGTTCAAAAGGGAACATTGAAGCTCTAGTATATTCCCACGAATCAGTGGGTAGCTAATATTCTAACTTGCTCTTGGCAAAAGGGAAGTTTGAGGCATTCAAAGACAAACTTGGATTGGTGCAAAATTTACTGCTCACTAATAGGGAGTGTTGAGGAACTTCTGCATAAGTTCCATGTGAATGTGCAAGAAATCGTTCAAGATATTTTCAAAAATTAATTTTTTGGAAAGTAGTTCTATTTTCGAAAAGTGATTCTATTTTCGAAAAGTGATTCTGAGTCTAAAAAGTGGTCTCAGAAATAGATTAGGGTTTTGGTCTCAACTAAAACTATAAAGACAGGTCAAGATAGAGAGTTCAAACAAACGAGAACACATGAACAGTTGAGCAGGTTGGGCCATAGAGAGAGAGAGAGAAGGCAGCCAGGAAAGAGGCATTTCCAAGCAGCACACAGTTCATGGCAGCAGTCCATACAGTACAATACAATCATACGGAAGTCTGGACTCTGTAAAGTGGTGCAGGCAGGCCATACATGTTGTCTTGCAGGCCGTGCAGCAGTTTTATGTTTTTTCTAGGTTTTCCAGCAGGCTGTACCTCTTAGTAAGGCTATAGAAGCTCAGTTCAGGGTGATTTTGATAAGCATGCAGCCACTAGTTTTAAGCAGCTTGTGGAGGTTTCCTTGTAAGTTTTTCAAAGGAATGAAACGCTAGTTTTGAAGGAGTAATTACCTATGTTGTGTGAAATAAATATTTTTGCTTCCGCTATTTGATTTCCAGCTATTGTGTGATTAATGCTATGGTCTGAAATTTATTTCTACAAAAATTAAATTCAGCAATCTACTTAATTGATTGGGATTTTTCACACCAATGATCTCACCTGTCGACCAATGCCCGATGGCTGAACGAAGACATTTAATTAAGCTCAATTCATATTTCTATCCAGGGTATCTTTTATAACTGCTGCCTTTGTTATCTAGAATCAAGTTGAACCTTTCGCAATGATTTTCTAAAACTGCCTTGCTATATCTTGCCTAGTTCACATACAACTGTCTATTTTACTTTCACTCAAATAAACTTTAAACAAGTTCGCTTTTTCTGAGTTATGCCCATCTTGGTTAATTGGTAAAGGGGGGTGTGACACAGCAAGGTTCAAATCCTGAATGACATGCTTTGGCCCTCATCGGCCATTTCACCCATGCAAGCAGGTGGTCTCGTGTGGTTGGGGACAAGTGTAAATCCTGGACGAATTTGGCAGAATAGATCAACCGCACCTGTGGCTTCTCAGTGGAAAGATCTTCCTAGAGTGCTAGAGTGTTGTAAGCCAAATATATTCCATTGTAAAACTCCCAGAATGGGGAAAGATATGTTTGCCACGCAGTGATGTTGGGAAGCATCTTGTGAAAAAGGAAAAATGAATGAAGTTGTTGTGAAAACAGAGCCTTGTTGCTGATTGTCTTGTAGTTCAGCAGTGAACATGGTGGCATGTCAGGCACACACCAAAGTTGAATTCCCCAAAGACATGAATGAGCAGTTGTTGCTAGGATCATATGTCCCTGGGTGATTTTGACTGAAAAGTACCCTTGCCATGGCAGCTTAGTCAAATGAAAGTTCTTCTATTTATTGGTTTGCCACTTGAGGACCATTTCAGCCATGCAAACATCGCACTTGTAGTGCCCAACGTCTTCAGGGAAGAGGTAATGCTTTTCTTTCAGGTTATAGGAAGCATTTTGAAAATTAAAAAAAAAAAGCACGTCAACCGCTGCTGCTGCATAACACGGAGTTCCTTCGACTGAGCCAAGTCATTAGGGGTGACTATTCCGCAAAAAGTTTAATGGATTTTCACCTAGTCCCATCCCTTGTCGAGACATGCCATTTAGATGAGACATACCAGTGAGAATAGATCCCTGATTGATGGCTTAAAAAAAAGTCCGTTGGCGTCACCAATAAGCCAGGCCCGTTGACAATCTAGGGGGGTTATTTAAAAAGCACACTTGTTACATAACATCTTAGAAGTCAGCAACATGAGGAGATATAGCACTATGGTTATTAGGATGCTTGCAAGTAAGGAGGCATCACAACAAAGGCAATGAAAAGGACCCACAATGCACACAAGCACTTCTAAGCAGTGTTAGTACAGCCAGAGTGAGACAGCGAGAGAGGAAACTATCACATAAATTCTGGGGACCTGCAACCCCAAGCCAACTTCAGAATTGGCAAAGCTGCTTTTAACTCATGTAGTAATTCATAAACCAACTTGTTCTCAGAATTGTTTTTATTGTGGGACTTTACACTCGTTTCCACTCTTTTGTCTTTTTACTTGATGTTTAACACCATAGTAATCAAGGCACTAACCTGATACGTTAGGAGTCAATCCAAGAGACCGACACAGCTGTGGAGTGTCCGCGTGTCTGGAAATAGGCAACAGTAGCCCCCAAAGTTCATCCCTCTCGTAATCCTCCGCGATCCTAAACGAGGCCAAGAACTTAAGAAACGCCCTAATATTCGCCCTACCAGGGCTACCCGTATTCTTCTCAATTTCAACCTCTTTTCTCCAAGCCTTAGCAAACTCCCGGACCGAATCCTTGACATCGGAGGGAACAACGCTGTAATAGTTATCAAAAACCTTGTAAAGGGATTCCAAGAGCAAATTGTAGGGCTCTATAATGCGAGAAAGTGGGGGGTCCAGAGCATTCATCACCAGCTTCACCGCATCGGGGGCTTCACGGAGCGCCACGGGCAATTCGTTCCGAAGAGTTTCGACCTCTTTCATGTTGTTGATGATGTAGTTTCTGAGGCCACGGCCGTCGGCTTTATCGCAGATGGTTTTGATGTCAGAGCGGACGTCGACGCATGAGAGAACTTTAGTGGATGAGGAAATGGCGGGATCCATATTCTTCTCAATTTTCACCTCTTCTCTCCAAGCCTTAGCAAACTCCCGGACCGAGTCCTTGACATCCGAGGGAACAACACCGCTGTCACCGTTACCAAAAATCTTGTAAAGGGATTCCAAGAGCACAATGTAGGGCTTTCTATTGGGAAAAAATGGGGGCTCCAGGGCATTCATCACCAGCTTCGCCGCATCGGGGACTTCACAAAGCGCCA